>JASDQU010502768.1:32650-46477 GCA_032191745.1 Picea mariana | reverse complement strand
ACCCAATCTTAATTAGTGAAACCAACCAATAAAGGAGTCCCCCCTGAACTGTAATGTATCCCGAACTGAAATGTACCATGGACATAGGGAAGTATCCTTTTAGCTGCTTTCCAATGGATTTCATGGGGTGTTTTCATATACCGAGAAACAATACCAACAGCAGAGGAAATATCAAGATGGGTATGAGTCAAGTATAAGAGGCTACCAACCAACTAACAGTACATGGTGGCATCAACTTCAGGAGAAGTACAAGTGGTTGTAAGCTTGGCTGCAGATTGGAAGGGAGAAGGGTCTAGTTTGAAATCATCCATGTGAAAGTGATGAAGAAGGTCATAGGCATACTTAGACTGGGAAAGAA
The DNA here is from genome assembly GCA_032191745.1 of Picea mariana. Taxonomy (NCBI): domain Eukaryota; kingdom Viridiplantae; phylum Streptophyta; class Pinopsida; order Pinales; family Pinaceae; genus Picea; species Picea mariana. The sequence continues at coordinate 46,119 of JASDQU010502768.1, read as the reverse complement.
AAAATCCCTCATTGTTTTACAAAACTTGGAGGCCAAGGAAATAGTGCAAAAGACCTAATTCTGTCATTTCAAATTTCTTCTTAAGGTTGGTTTTCACATGGTTTAAAAGTTTTGAGTCACTACCAGTAAGGATAAGGTCATCAACATGAAGGACAATGATTATGGTATGGCTTCCTACTTTCTTGGTATAGACATTAGGATTAAAATGGAATCTAGAGAATCCGATGTCAATAAGAAAGTTGTCTATTTTGGCATACCAAGATCAGGGAGATTTCTTAAGACCATAAAGAGGTTTCTTAAGGAGACAAACAAGGATAGAGTCATTTTGGACATAGTCGGGAGGTTGTTCCATGTATATTTCTTATTGAAAATCTCCGTGCAAGAAAGTGGATTTAACATCCATCTGATGGACCTCCCATTTATGTGAGTTAGCAAGGGAAAGAACAAGGCGGATGAAATTCATTTTGGCTACAGGGGAAAATGTTTCATTATAGTCAATTCCTTCAACTTGGGATGATCCTTTGGAAACTAACCAAGATTTGTGTCTTTCAACACTTCCATTGGATGCATACTTAGTTCTGTGGACCCATTTACATATGACAAGCTTTATTTCTTTTGGAAGAGGTACAAGATCCCAAGTATCATTGGCCATTAAAGAACAATACTCTTCATTTATTGATGTATCCCAATCTAGATGACCTGAAGCTTATGCAAATGTCTCTAGATCATGAGTCTTTGAAACTTGAAACAAAAGAGAAGAGGCTCACTGGAACTATGAATGTGTCTGATGCTGATCTGAAGGATCACTGACAAGATCACCAACTGCTTATCATGTTGAACGAACCCATCTAGGAAGTTGTGGAGCTGGTGTTGGTTTAGGTTCAAAGGAATCATCTAGAGGAAGGTGAGAAGGCAGAGGTTTATTTTCATCCTCACTATCATCATCTGAAGAAGAAACCATAATAGGAACAGAAGAAAGCACAAACTCCGAAGATGGATCACATGCTAAAGAAGTCACAATATTCAAATTAGGCTCGCAGGCCAAGAGAGTTTCATCAAATTTAACATCTCTTATTATAATAATTTCATTACAATGTGGTTGAAGAAGTATATAACCTTTGACATCTTCATAATAACCAAAAAATATACACTTCTCACTTTTAGGCTGCAATGCTTTCCTTTTCTCATCAGGAATGTGAGCCCATGCTATACTACCAAATACATAGAAATGACTTACATCTGGTTTAATTTTAGTCCAAGATTCTTCCATTGTTATATTTTTAAGATCCTTTGTGGGAGTATGATTTAATATGTAATTTTCACAGTTGATTGCTTCTTCCCAATACTTTAGACTTAATCCCTTAGATTAGATCATACAATTAGCCATTCCTTTTAATGTGTGATTCTTTCTCTCAGCAACACCATTTTGTTGTGGTGTATATGGAACAATGTGTTGCGTTTGGATGCCCTATGTAGTGCAGTAACTTGTAAAATTATTGTTCACATATTCTCCTTCATGATCTATTCTTAAATTTTGAATTTGATGTCTAGATTGCTTTTCTACAAGGGCCTTGTAGGCCAAAAACTTTTCAAAAACTTCACTCTTAAGTTTTAATAAGTAAACCCAAGTATGTCTGGAAAATCAATGAAAGTTAAGAAATACTTCCACCCAGAAAAAGAAGGAGAAGAGAGTGGACCACACAAATCACTGTGAACAAGTTGCAAAGGTCCCAAGGCCTGCCAAGAGGCACGCTTGTCAAAATTGTCCCGATGATGTTTTCCAAGAACACAACCAACACAAACACCATATCTGCATGAAACAAGAGGAAGACCATTCACCATCTATTTATTACATAGTTGTTGCAATGAGCGATATTTTAGATGAACAAACCAATCATGCCAAAGTTTTCTCAAGTCATCGTTATGAGCAACAAAAAATGATGAAAAAGATGATGACCCAAAGTTGTCAAACTTGTAAAACTTGGTAATATCATCAACAATTCCAGTTACAAGAACATTCTTAGGATATTTTATATCCTTGATTACAACTTCGTGAGGTGAAAAATCTATGGTTTTACCTTCACCTAAATGATTTATTTGATATATTGATAGAAGGTTACAAGAAAGACTTGGAACACATAATACATCATTAAAATGACCATTTTCAACTTGAACTGTTCCACATCCTTCAACACTAAGAGATCTATCATCACCAACAAATATTTTCTTGGTGTTACATTTATTTAGAGCATAAAATATGTCTCTATCCTTAGCCATATGATAAGATGCTCCAAAATCAATAAGACACTTATCAGAGGAAGAAGTAGAAGTTGTATTGAAGGAGAAACCAGAAGTAGAAAATGCATGCCCATGAGAAGAAGATGAAGAAGTAGAATCAATACTGATATTGTGCTTCTTCATCATTGCTTCTAAAGCTACCATATTCTTGAAACATTTGGACTCATCATGACCATATTTATCACAAAAGTTGCAATGTCTGTCAATCTTCTTAATTTTATATATTTCTCCTTTTTCACCATTAGGAGAGAAAGTTGTCTGAGTGGGTTTGGGACCCTTACATTTCTTGTTGTTGTGGTGAGGATGTTGCTTCTTGGGATTCTTGGGTTTATCTTTCTGATGGATGACTAAGGCTTTGTTGGAGGTACCTATAGTGCTAATCACTCCAAGTTGTACAAGTTTATATTTATCTCTAATCAAAGCATCACAAAAGTTCTCAAGATTGGGTTTTTTATAAGTTGTCCCTAGAGCCTCTTGCATGGCATAAAAGGTAGATACAAACACAAAATATGCATTACCTAGATTAGAAAGAATAAGATAGATGCAATGATCTTCTTCTATATTTATCTTACATTCTTCACATAAAGTTATGATTGTTTTAAACTTAGATAGATAGTCTTCAATGCAAGAAAAATCATTTGGACTTAAAGTCAATACTTGATTTTCTAACTGTTGTGCTTGAATAATATTGTGTTTACCAAACAGAGATTCAATCTTGTCCCAATATTATTTGGGTTGATCAATTGATTAAAGGTGGAACCTTAAATCAAGAGAGATGGACATTATAATTAATCCACGTGCTTCATCATTCCTATTATCCCATTTGACTTTCTTATCAACATTAGTGGGTGTTGTTTCCTTTCCCAAGGTAATCCGGTACAAGCCTTTACTTCTTAACAAATCCTCCATATGAGATTTCCATTGGAAGTAGTTGGTGATGGTAAGAAAGAGATTTCTTGTAGAATCCATATTAAGTATGCAGATAATATGGATTTAAAAACTGAAACTGATGATCTGGATGGAAAGATCTCGAAAAGTTAGGTGGTTTTAAAAAAAACGACATTGAAAAGGACTTCGGATGTGAGAGTTATGCCCTTTTTAAAAAAGGCATAAACAGTAACCAAAGGACCACGTGGTGGTTTAAGTTGCTTTATGAAGTGACCCAATTTTATAAATAGAAGTGGGGATCACTTTTACAATGAAGTTACTTTATAAAAGAAAAGTTGCATGCAAAATAAATAACTCTAAAATAAAATATTAAAGCTACTTATAGTGATTCACTTTTATATTTGAAGTGAAATACACTTTACAATTTTAGCATGAAATTTTTCAAAAAAAGTAACAAAAAGAAAGACTTGAACTCAAGACCTCTTACTTAATAAGGAAAATTTTAACCAAATGGTCTAGCAAAACATATTGTATTGTTTAGCAAGAGGGTTGGTGTTGTTGTTGTTGAAGATTTCCTTGGAGAGCGTGTTAAAAAAAAAACTTTTGACACAAGAAATTTTTTATCTTTCTCGATGAAAACAAGGGTTAGATCTCTGTCAGCATTACATAGGGAGTTGGGAAAATATAATACGCATATCTAAAAGAGTAGTAGCCCGGAAATAAATAATACAAAACTGAAATAAAACCAAAATAATGCTCTGCAAAAATTTAAAAAATGTGTATTCAGGTTTTATACCTCCAGATCTCACAGATATGGTCATATCTTAGGAAAACACAAACCTTTTCGAGTGAAAAGAAAAGTGTTTTTGACTAAAACAAGTGTTCCAAACACAATGGAATAGTCCTCTCAGCCCAAAAATGTACGAAAATGACAGAAAATGGATATGAGGAAACTCAACTTCACAATCTCGATCTACAACAAGAGTGGTTCTTCAAACAATCTCTGATACCATGCTAAAAAAAACAGGTATTCCAACATAGGACGAACAACTTCAGCAACCACTCACACAACTAGATCAAAGATCAACACACCGATCTTTTGACGTGGTAAAACCCCTACAGAGAAACATCCATGGCCCCAACCAACACGACCACTTGGAGCAGTTTATTAATGCAAAAGAAAAAGATTACAAAGAGATTTTACAAGAGAGTTTCTCACAATCGATAATCGACAAATGACCCTCCATGCCCTTTAAATAAACATTATGGACCAATCGGGTGTTAAGCCACAAATCAATGGTTGTTAAGATCGAGGAGAATATGAACTGTTAGATCACTCTATGTCGAGAACATGTCGTGACCATTGGATTTCCTAACTACAAATGCATACTAATGCATACTAAAGAAACACACTTTTACCTAAAGACACATTAGACCAAGCAGATCTTAACTAATTCCTAAGTGTCTAAATATCCTAACAAATATGCTCTCTGGTTTAATAGTTGATCTGTCAACAACTTGGAGTATGGTTTTGGTTTCCCTAAGGCCAGTTAGTCTTAAGGATTGCGTTTTATAGCACGTCATGACATTAATGGAAACACCAAGGTAGATTAATGTGTTGTCAATGAGTGTATTATTAATTTTCACATTAAATTCCAGACTTCCAGGGTCATAATATTTGGCCGCGAGAACTCCCCCCATCATTAAATCTAACAATTTACCAATAACATGGAAAGTTTAGGGATCCTTTCATTTTCTACTAGGTTTCCTTAAAAAAAGTTCTTGTACACCAATTTTGAGTAAATAGGCACATCCTTGATGGCTTGAAACATCAATATTTTAGGACACACATTCTTGAGTTCCCCCAAGAAGTCAAATTCAGGATGAGTAAAAGGTTTCTCTAGGTTTAATCTTTTTGGATATGGTGGGCTTTGAAATTCAAGGTGATAAGGATCAAATTTCAAAGTTTCCATAGAGTGTTTCATCTCTAAAGGTGTTTCATGAAAGATGAATTCCCCGAAGTGGTATTGTTCACTGATCAGATCTTCTAAAAGTGTAACCTCTATGTGCATTGACCCTTGTACGGTCTTATATTCTTGAGTGGAGGTTTCTGGTCTCCTTTTGTAAATGGAACTTGTTGTAGGTGATATATAGTTTGGTTGAATATTCTCCTTTCCCTCTTGGGATTGACCTGGACTATTAGCTTTTCAAGAATTTTTGGATGAATTAATGAATCTACCTTGTTGATCTCTAACTCTGTGCATAGAAATGATTAGAAATACATTCTAGAAACCGCTAAAAAGAAATCATATCACTCAATCTATTAAAATGAAAATTCACACAATAGCAAAACAACAACTACACTTTTGATAGATCCCCTACAATAGTGCCAAAAATGACATACTTTTCAATTACTTTCTGATTAACTTAGTAAGAAACTGAAGAGTGTGCATTTAATTATCAATTCGAGGTCGTATTTTACTTACAAAATGTCATGCACCATATCTGAAAGTATAATGTTGTAATTTCCAATGAGTTGTAGTAATTTTGAATGAATTTCATAAGGAAAGACACCAAAATGCTTTAACAAGTCACCAAATTAAACTATGTTAAATCCACACTCGTAGAAATGAAAGCACATGTTGCAAGAAAGTAAATGGAACCCTTGCAACAAATTAATCACACTAGTGGAAAAGTAAATCACTATTTACAAGAAAGTAAATCACATTTGTGGAAAAGTAAACCATTCTTTCAGGAAAGTAAATCATTCTTTCAGTAAACCATTCATTCTTTGTATAGTCTCTTGTTCTTAAAGTTAAGGAAGGTTTGCAAGAATGTGATCTATTACAGATCTACAAATAAGATTTGGATGATGAAATTGATGAGGGATTTTGGTTGAGGTACATGTTGAGTACATGGTTGAGACAAGTAGTTGATGAGTTGGCACATACATGAGGTGTATAGTCGATGATGTTGGTACATATTGACGAGTCATAGTTTATGAGTAGTTGACACATGATTGGTACATACTTGGTACATGTTTGGATGCACTTTTTTATGGTACAGTTTGATTACAAGTTGTTTGGTATAGGTTGGTGCATGGTTGATGCACTTGTTTATGGTACAGGTTGATTACAGGTTGAGGTACATGTTGATGCATGGTTCATATTTATTGGTATAGGTTTACAATGATATGTCTCATAGTGATAGTGTGACAGTGGTTCCATCATTCTACTTCTACTTCATGGTAGTAGGATGAGGCAATGGCAGGTGGTTGTAGCCACCTTCCGGTTGTAGCTAGAGAACATAGGGGGTTGTAGCCAGAGAATTGGGGAGTTGGAGCTTCCCTCAGGTTGTAGCCTGAGAAAATAGGGGGTTGGAGCCTCCTTCCAGTTGCAGCTGGAGAACAAAGGAAGTTGGTGCTTCCAATGAATGTAATTCTTCAAGACATATAAGAAAAAGCATTTTGTGGTTTTCTCCTGATTTGGGTTTCCACGTAAAACACTGGTGTACTGTGTATCTATGTGATTTTTTATTTCTTACTGATCATTATTGGATAAAAATTCTACATTGATATAACAGTTGAAGAAAAAGGATTATAATTACACTATTACTGATTCACCCCCTCTCTCAGTAATCCAACATAGTTGTGGGTAGGGACTATTGCTGGAGTAAGCACCTACAAATTTCCTTTATTGTGCTATCTGCCAAACCTTAGTTTGGATTACATAGCCTTTTACCTGGTGGAGTCATAGCCCCAACTTAGGAGTGACTTTCTATTGAGAGTGCATGAACAATAGAGTCTACGACTAGGAGGAACGTCTGAGGTTTGTAGCCATTCAATGACTTTAATTAAAAGGAAAGTGTTATTTATGTGTTTATGATGTTTCCTGTGTGGTTACTTATGTTAAATTTGTTTTTTTTACTTGTACATATTTATGCATGTATTAGATACTATTAGGACTTCATAATTGTGTTCATATGCAGAGCATAATCATTAATAAATGGTATCTGTTACACATCAAAATTACTCATTATGACAATGGCCTAGTGTCATCGTTATCAATATTACAAGTGTCGCATTTTGGTCACAAGTGTCAGAAAAAACATACAACCATACTATCTATGTCGTGCCTATAACGACATCGGAGAGACACTTGAAACACCTCAAACAACTGATTTGGAAGAAGAGGAATGGGTTAACAAAGTTTATAAACCTTTTGCCACTAGAAAATCCACTCAAAAGAATTTTTTGGAGAGGAGCGCTCCCCTATACACTGATAGGAAGTGCTGGCGCTCCCTGGCCTTCCTTGGGGGAGAGTTATAACGCTTTGGTGCCCCTTTTGGGGCAACACTACCTTTTCTGGGAAAAATTTGGTTTGTTGAGAAGAATGAGGGAAATATCTCCTCAATATTTGAAGGTGGTTGGATTCGAATATGATCTCAAGGCACGATCTTATGGAAGATCCTCAACTGAAGGAGAGAAATCCTCAAATTATCCCAAAGATCTCTCAAGTGGTTGGGTCTTTCCAAGTTTATATAAAGAGGCCTTCTCATGGTGAAAGGAAGGAAAGATTGGAGGTATGAAACCTATGATCTCATAGGCAACATACAGTACAATAAGAGAGACATTTCAATAGAATATAACTTGTGATCTCATGAGGGAGATGTTATTTGAAGCATCAACATATTGTATGCGGGTTATTTGAGCAAGGGTATGGACAATGAGAGCTTGGTGAAGCTACTACACTACATCCATGGTTGTAAGTAACACTTCGTTCTCATCATTATACAATCAATGCTTGGCTTGTTTCTTTCAAACTTGTACTTGTTCCATATAAGTTTGTCTACATTAGATGGATCTATGTTTGAGCTAATTTCAGTAGAGTAGGAAGTCTTTTGTGTTTTTTTTTGTCTTGCAGGACCTGTCAAGGAGCTCAAGATTGAAGCTCATCCTGGACCTTGCAGGGACAAACGAAGTTCATAAGGTACATACCTTCCTCCTTCTCTTTCATTCATCATATTGATTAGATCTAAAAGGAAGTTAGTGTCCATGTTAAGCACTTTCTATCTTAGAGTTAAGAGTCTAGCTCTCAAGAGGAAATCTACTGTCTGCAGGGAGATTTTCCTACAACAGAAATTGGCGACTCCACTAGGGAGGAAATATGATTTATTTTTCCTTTCCTAGATATTGTATTAGCCCTTTTCCCACTCATTTGATCTTCTCCATTGAATTTGGTATTCTTATAATGGTTTGATTGCCTCTTTGTGTCATCATGATCACCCTGATTGGCTTAATTTTCTTGAATTTTTGAGTTTCTAGGAACTTTTTTGAGTTGTTGAAGCAGAGCGCTCCCCTGCCTATGTTATCAGAGAACCAACACTCCCTTCTGGTCTTACATAGAGTGTTATAATGCTCTAGTGCCCCTTACACCAGAGCGCTCCCCCTTTTTGTGCAAAATCCTCTAGTTTTTCAATTTTTTGGGTTCAATTTTATCTTTTTACATTTGCTCAGGGTATCATACTTTCAATCCATCTTGGTATTGGCCTTCAATAACCTATTTTCTAAGGATTCATCCTCTTTTGTTTGGATTTTTTGACATTTTTCCTTACTTTGCAATTTGTCCTTCACGATTTGGAGGCAATTTGTCATTTTCTTCTCGTTTGTTTGAATGAGTGAAAACTTTGTAAGGGGTTTCGAAAGTCTTTTATACTTTTCTTTCTGATATTTGAGTCATCTTGTCCAAGATATTTATCCTTCCTTTTGAGTTTTTGGCTTTCTATTTCTTGTTTGATCACAACAAGGGTGTCTTTTGTTTTATGTGATGTTTTCTTCCAGATTGCTTAAATCTCACAACTCTTGAAGTCTGATTAGCATAGGAAGCTTTACATCTACTGGTTATCAGTCACATATAAACTTTTTAGCATTGCACTTGGATTCCTTATTGAGGACTATTGCATGAGGTCATTTCATCTTGGTGTTTGACAGTGAAAGGAAAATCCTTCTCCTTCCCTTAATTTGACATTCATTGAAAGAAAATATTGCTTATCATTTCTTATGCATGTTTTGGGAACTGAGTCATAATATCATTAGAATTCACTCTCATAAACCTCCAAGTAAAAAACAACCACTAAAATCAACACTTAACTAAAATTTATCATACTTTTTTACATCTTTGTTAGCAAACCTACATTAGTTTAAGGTGTAGGGCTTTGGAATAGGTTTAAAGGATAACTTTCCAAAGCTATCAAGCAAACTTAGTATCTTGCGGTAGGGAGAGTGAAATCAAATTTTTGTATAGGCTTTCTGGGATCCCCCTCTCACACAGGGGTTACACACAAGGTCGCACTCGGGAAAGCTACGGAGATTATCCCTTCGTGGTTTGACTAATTGTAGTAGTCGGATCGTATTATGGGGGTTGCTTGAAGGTATACCCACAATGTCGAGTGGAAGCCTTTCAATTTGATTTTGTGCTAGATACCCTTCCTTTACGTTTAGACTGGACTGTTGACTATACCCGCCCAGGGGATGATTGTGATTTGGTGACCTTAGTAGCCACAATCTTTAGGGTCTTACACAAGGTGATGGTGAAGGGAAGTCTCACTGTACCTGGAATAGATGTCGGTCAAACTCACTTGGCTCCTTGGAGGGTAAATCCACAATTACTACGTGGAAGCTTGCACCAAGGCATAAGTCCGTTNCTATCCCCACCTCTTCCTATTTTGATCTCGCAATGTTGGATTTAATCACCAACTAGTGGTTTCATTTTGGGAAGGTTTTGTTTGATTGTTTACTTCGTAGATTCATAGCGTGTGTTGGTTGTGTTACTTAGTAGACCTTAGGTAAATTTACTGTTAACGACATTGAATCCCAAGAGTACCAATGGAGGAACCCCTTGTCCCGGGGAACCTTACACATTTCCTTCTTTTGGAAACTTTGGTCCTCTGTATATTGCCACACTGAGTCTTATAGGACTCACCATCGGATTACTAGTTTGGTTGTTCCCCACTCTGATGATCTCAAATCCTTCCATTGTTTCAACTGCACCTAATACTTTATATGTCATTGCACTACCCACACATCAACCTTGTGTCGAATTTTTCCCTTCTTCACCCATTAAGTCTCCTTCACTTTCTCCTTCTTTTCCAAGTGACAACTCTAAAGCAAGTAGCCAGGTTGATCAGAAGAAGAAGAAACAGAAAGAGAAGAATAAGAAGATCCCAAAAAAGACCAAATCTGCAACAACATTCGATGTTGGATCTAAGCAACCAACTACTGTTCATAGTAATGGGAGTGTTGATGAGGTCAACAAGATTAAAATGAAGAATATGAAACCCAAATTCCCTTGTAGCCTTTGTAAGGGTGACCACTTTCTGAGGGATTGCCTCGATATTATCAAGGTCTTAGAAATGTGGTCTTCCACGTCATCATCCCCTACTGGGTATGTTGGTGATGCCCCGTCAACTAGTGATGTTAATATTGGTAAGAAGAAGAAAACTGTCAAGTTCCCTTGCATGTTATGTAAAGGTGATCATTACACTCACCTTTGTCCTCATATAGATGAGGCTTATTCTCTTTTGGAAAAACTTCAACTTCCAAAAGGTTATCGTAAGATTTCCCCTAACCCATTGTTAGTTGATGGACTGGTCAATCCGGTTCCATCTTGGTCACTCCGGTTGATCAGGTGGTCAATCTAGTTTCATCCTTGGTTGAACCACTAACAAAAGTAGTTGATCCAGTTCTGTCATCAATTAACCCCACTTTTCATAAAAAAAGTGAAACCCAAGTGACTGATCCACTCTCGTCATTGTTCAGTCCCACCCTTCATCTAAAGAGTGCCAGCATGGTCAATCCCACTCCTCGTCTGATGAGTGCCAAAGTGGTTTCTCTGATCCCTTCATCGTTCAGTCTGATTGATCATGTCATCAATCTGGTCACGTCCTTAGTTGAACTAGTTGACAAAGTGGTTGATCTGATCCCATATTTGGTTGATCCTTCTCTCTCGTTAGAGAGTGAAACCCAAGCGGTCGATCTGGTTCCACCATCGGTCAATCCCACCCCTCCCTTGATGAGTGCCAAAGTGACTGATCCAGTCCCTTCCTCAATCAGTCCCACCCTTCATTCAAAGCATGCCAAAGTGGTTGTTCCGGTTACATCGTTGGTCAATCCCGCTCTTCCTCTGAAGAGTACCAATGTGGTCGATCCAAGTCCACCATTGGTCGACCCTACTCTCCCTCTAGAGAGTAAACCCGATACTGCCCACGTTTTTCTCATTGATACAGAATATACCATGCCGGGGGGCATTCCCCTTTCTCTCGTGAAAACCCCTCCAAGTAATGAGGCCATCATTTTTTATTGGGGTGTGCTAACTAGACCTCGTCTTCCCTATCACGTTCCTTTCCATATTACAGTAAGGGTTTGTGGTTGAGATGTTCCTCAAATGATGATAGATGAAGGTGCGTCTGTTAGTATTTTTTCTTTTGTTGTTTGGAATGCTTTGGGTTGTCTTCATCTTGTGCTAGTTACACAGAATCTATTAGCTTTTTACAGAAGAACCAACCAACCATTAGGGACCCTTCCTCAACTTCCTGTAACTTTGGGAGGGAAAATTGTTTTTATTGATGTCATGGTAGTCTGAGACCCCTTAGATTTCTCTTTACTCCTTGGGTGGGATTATGTCTATGCTATGAAAGCTATTGTATCCACTCTTTTCCACGTGATATCTTTCCCTCACGATGGAAGAATTGTGACTATTGATCAACTTTCATTGATCGGTCTTGACTAGATTACCTCCCTAAATGGTTCTTATATGCAGACAATATCACCCGTACCGCATGTTAATTATGTGGCATTGTCTCCCATGACTTCAATTTCCGATGATTTAGATCCAGTAGTTGACATGGTGATATATTTGGTAGGGCTATTGGAGCCTGATCTCCTTACCCCTGTCGAGACCCTCAACATGTGTTCCTTCCAGAGAATGTTTCTTCCATCCAGTGAAGATATCTTAGAAGCCATGACCGAGTTTTTTCCCTTGTTATGGTGTCCTTCCAGAGCATTATCCTCTTGGAAGTCATGATCAAGAAGAAGCTATGAGCATAGTTTCTCTTCTTTGTAGCAAGCTCGCTAAAAAATGAAACAGAGGCTTTAAGCATAGTTTTCCTCTCTGTAGCAAGCTCATCAAAAAAATGAAACAACAATATGGGGATCTAACCAGAACCCTAAGAATAGTTATTTTCCTATGTCAAGCTCGTTAAAAAATGACATTGTCACCTCTCTTGAACCTTCTTTTCATCCACCCTTCTCCTTTTTCTCATCTAGCAGAGAAATTGGTGACAACCTCAGATTGGGTGAATGAATTGAAGCTTGGAGGGCATGTCTCCAGCCTTTGATGATCATTCTGGAGTTAATCCACTAGCTTTCAAGCTGGGGGCATATCGAGCTTAGTCTTTGTTCTTTCTTGTGCTCATAAATACATGAGAATGCATCCAAGTAAAATTTTATCTCTTTTTTGGACCCATATGGATACATGAAAAAGGAACCCCTTGGAGTCATCTTTAAGATCTTTTTAGACTCTCTAAAACATGAAAATATTGTCGAGTGATTATGCTTCCTTTCACACTCATTAAAAGGTTTGAAAGGGCATATTTCGAGTGGTAGTTTATCTCTTTTTTGGCCTCATGAGACTAACATTATGAAAAAGGACAACAATGGAGTCATCTTTAAGTTCTTTTTTAGACTCTCTAAATATGAAAAACCACCGAGTTTACCTTCTCTGGACTCGTTAAATGATCATACATTGAAGGGACCATATGGGACTGAACTCTTACTTCTTCTAGTTCTTTAAACAAAAGAAGAGAGACTTACTGAAGGTAATTTATATCGAGCATGTGTTACCCTCCTCGAGCTTGTTAAAATTAAAAAGAGGTACTCATCTATCTAGATGGGGGGAAAATTGAAGGAAGCACGCCAAGCAGTTCTTGAGAACATTACCAATAACTCTTAGAGTTGCACTTGAACATGACACTTTGTATTTGTGCACATATTAATTCACTGAACCTCTACATTGAACCAATGCTCTGAGTTTTCTTACTCCTTTGGGTCACCCGACGAATGTCACAGTATCCACTACATCATCGTGTTTTGGTCCATGTCATGTTTCTGTTGTTTTTCCTCAGTGTTCAAGGGAAGTATTCGTCTCAAGAGTCAACCATCACAAATATATTGTTTCAATACCTGTGTCAGTCCATTTGATCCACCAATTACATCTCTGTGTCAGTTT
>JASDQU010502768.1:7647-19842 GCA_032191745.1 Picea mariana | reverse complement strand
TGGACATAAGAAACATAATCATCTCATCTGTAGGAAAAATGACATAGAATGGATCCAAAGATAAATCACCAAGAGAGGGGGTAAAAGGGGTTTCCGATTGAATGGATTGATAAGCAGACTCGACTAGACTTAAAGGCATTTGGTTTCCATAGTGAAGATGATCACCGGGGTTGGGTAGTATCCATGGGTCATAAGACGTAGGAGTTTCTCGAACAGAGGTGGAAATCATGTTTATCAAGGAAACAAACGGATGTGGAACATCGAGTGGTGGAATGGGGAAAGTACCCATCAAAGAGGAATCTTTAAGAAGACCCACACCGATGTTCTCATATCCAGGGGGATTTTTCGCAATGAAAGGTACATTGTTGGTACGTGTATCAGAGTTAAAGAAGGCCAATTGGTCCACCGTAATTACTTTTCCTTGAAGTGGGAAACATATGACATAGAAAAGAGTGGACACAACTGCACACATGGAATCGATCTAGCTACGACCAAGTAGAATGTTGTAATCGAGAGGAGCATCAAATACCTCAACTTCAACGTTGAATGTTTTTCCTTCTAACGTAATAGGAAATGAAGGGAGGACATCATAAGGCTTAAACCCAGAGCCATTAAAGGCTTTGAGCGTGTTGTGTTATTTGGTTAAGGGAGGAGATTTGATGGCTTTCTAGTAGGAAATAGACATGACACACATCAAGGCACCCTCATCAATAACTGTTCTACCAATGTTCTTGTCGGAGACAATAACCTGTATTTGAAATGAGAGTTGAGGGGGTAACCTTGGAATGTGATCTTCCAAGTCAAAAATTATTAAATTTGTATCTGTAGGGTTGATTCCACCAATAGATTTCAAAAGTGCCTTCCATTGTGTGGGACAACTCTGAAGGACTTTGAGTGTTGACATCCTGGATGGTGCTTGGGCCAGATCTTCTACAATATTGTAGTTCTGGGCAACACGTGCATGAGGATTGAAAGAAGACTTTCGAACAACACCCTTCGGGGGAGGGTGAAGAAATGTGTCTAGGCTCGGTCATTCGAGATGAAGAGGATCATTGGTAGGTGGAGCCGATGGAGATGGTTGGACCAAGGAAGGAGGTATTTCATCAACCTTTTCTTTGGAGGAAGAATAACCTTTGGTTCGAGTGGTATGTGTGATGTCATTATTCTTTGAATCACCTATAGACATTAAGACATAGGATGTACTGGAGGGGGAGGGTTGGTTGTGAATGACCAATTGGGCCTACTGTTGAGAAGGGAAGGGTTGTGACAACACGTTTGGCGTAGGTGGTTTCGGGGTCCCTTGAAGGAACTTAGTAACCTCGGTGCGTCTTGTACAATCCTCAGTGTAGTAATCATCACCATAAATAAGATAAGGATATCAGGGTTTGCGCTTATCCTTATCGTCAACAGGTTGTGTTTTTTTCTTCTCAGATTGCAGATTATTTTTATCCTCCTTATTCTTACCCTTCCCTTTTCTATATTTATTCTTTCCAACAGGGGTAGTTTGAATAGATTTCACCTTAGAAGTCTTGCCGGCGGGAGGAGTAGGAGACAGAGCATGTTGAACATTAGAAGCAATGTACTTGGGGTTGGTGGTAGAGGCTTGTGCAGAGTAGGGTTGGGCGTGGAAAGTGCCAATCACACCATCAAATGCATGAGAAGAAACAAGAGTAGTTGAAGTAGCAGTAGTATAAAGACGAGGTGCATCAGGGAGCAAATCGTAAAGAGTACCCGTTTGTGAGTAAACGAGGTCAAGGTATTGAGCACGACTGATCACCTGTTCTTCTGTGACAACTCCACCCATGGTGATGTCACGAGCAATGTCATTCACAAATGATTTCATGAACCTCTCTACCAGTAAGTAAGCGGGAAGCTCGAGTTTGATGAGACATCGTCTCCATCGCCACTCATGAATGTGATCAGAGATATGAGTGGCTTTGGTTTGTTTGAAAGAACTCAAAATTTTGGTTCTTGTTTCATAACAGATCGGTAATTGGTAGTGAGTGAGGAAAGCCATGGAAAGGGTGTTAAAGTCAGCAAAGAAGCCTCGTGGTAATTCTATATACCACCTCGTGGCGGAACCCTTGAGAGTTTTCTGAAAAAGACGTAATTTAATAGAGTCAACCATCAAAGAGTTGGATGAACACCAAAGGTGGAAATTCATTACATTATTGTTCGGGTACTCTCTCGGTTTAGCGTCAAACCTAGGAATGTCGGATGGTAGTTTGGCCAGTATGATGGGACATTGAGGAGAGTGACGGATAGGATCGTTTAAAATTCTAGAAATATCAGGGAGATCCAGGGTGGCTAAGAAGGGTAACTATCTATTCACGTGGGGGTACTGGTGACTTTGGGGAGGAAGTCCCATAGGTATACCAGTAGGACTGTAAGCAGTTTTCATATAATGCGAAGATCCAGGAAGATTTGGTTGTTGGTGTGAAGGCATGTAATTTATAGGGTGGTTCCCTTGAACATGGACGTTGGGTCCAATGTTCAAGCCCCAAATGGAATCGGAAAGACCTGGATATGGTTGGCCCATACTAGGGGGTATGAAAGAGCTATCTTGAGGCTGTTGCCCCCCAGTCGATTGAGGATTATTTTGGATAAGATAATTCCAATACTGGGCCAAGGCTACAAGTATTTTCTGTCCAGAGGGTGGGGTAGGTGGGGGTTTCCCTCCAATTGGAGGTTGTGTCCCAATTGGGATTTGACCTCTAAAAGGGGATTGCGTTTGGCCTCCAGGGTGAAATTGTCCGCCAACAGGAATTTGGTAATTAGGTGTGAAAGACTAGGTGGTGCCACTAGAGTCGGTTCCTCCAATAGGGGATGGAAGAGACCCTCTGGAAGGGGGTCTGGGAAGTTTCAGAATAAAACCAGGAACAAGATGGTACCTAGAAGGAGTGGAAATGCCAGGAGTCTTGGATGGGATTTGTGTAGGAATGGGAATAGAAGCATTCAATGAATGATATTTGGGGGGAAGTGTCAGGGCGAGTCTAGGTGACAGCAGCATGCCAATGGGGGCCTAGCTAGCCACCGTATTCTTGGTGTGAATATTCGTAGTATTTGGTACCATTTTATAATGGGCCATTTGAAGGGGGACAATTAAGATATGGTCAGTTGGCTGAGCATCTGAACCAGGGAAATAATAGGTAGTAGTAAAAGGTATTGCGTTTGGATCGGATTTTTTGGGAGGCTCAGGTGTGACAATGATATCAACTCCTTCTCCTGA
This sequence comes from Picea mariana, assembly GCA_032191745.1. Lineage (NCBI taxonomy): Eukaryota > Viridiplantae > Streptophyta > Pinopsida > Pinales > Pinaceae > Picea > Picea mariana. Next base: position 16,613 of record JASDQU010502768.1, on the reverse strand, counting down.
GCCAAAGAGATCCCATCTAAAAATGCCAGTAGTCCAAAAAGGATCCTAACCTTTAGGCCCAGTAGAAGGTCTGGTTGGTAATCCAGAAGACTCAACAACAATTTATCCAGATGAATTCACTCAAACAATACATCTCACAAAGTCCAGAGGAAGTCGCAAGCCCTTTCAAGAATCTGTAATTCAAAATTGGTCCAAAGAGTCATTTCTTTCCACTTGTGGAGTGGCAACGTCTTGGATTTCACTCTGTTGCTGAGAGCCCTCTGGTGAGTTGGTAGGCAAGGGTTGAGAACCTTCCAAATCTTTTGGGGGTAGTCCTTGCATTCTACGTGAACGGTGTGGAGGGTCAATGGTGATCGAGCTAAGAAATCATGAAAGAAATTCTATGTCCAGCTTATGGAAACAAACAACACATGCTAGTAAAATCTAGGAATCAAAACGAAGCAAACAAGACCTTCCTGTTCCGAAGTCACTAGTTGGTGATGAAATCCAACGTTGCGACGTCAAGACAATAAGGGGCTGGGATAAGGTGGAAAAGTTACGTTGACGACATGCTTAACGGACTTACACCTTGGTGCAAGCTCCCACACATAATCATGGGTATACCCTCCAAGGAGCCTGAGTGAGTCTAGCCAATGTCGATTCTAGGTAATATGAAGACTTACCCCTCCATAGTCACCTTGTGTAAGACGCTAAGAAGATAGGCTACTAAATTTACCATGAACAACAATGATTCCTAGGGGAACAGTCGACAGTCTGATCCACACGCAAGGGCAGGGTATCTAGCCTGAAATCAAGTTGAAAGGGTTCCACTCATCATTGTGGGTGTACATTCAAGCGACCCCTGTAATACATGTGATCTCTACACTGGGGTCAACAAAGTAGGGTGAGTAACTCTGTCAATCTCAATGCGACCTCAAGTTTGACCCTTGTGTGAGAAAGGCTTCCCAGGACAAAATGTTGCAAATGGAATTTGACACTCCCCATCACAAGATACTGTTGTGTGTTTTGCACTTTGGAGAGTGTGTCTCGCTACCTATTCCAAATCTCTAGCCTAGCTAATGTTGGTGTAAAAGAGCCCTAGAAAATGTTACTAGTTGAATTTTAAAGTTGCGCAATATTATTAAAGGCCGTTGTTATGCAAGAGGGAGACAAAAATGAAGCCAATGTTGTGTAAGACTTTGACCCAACAATGCGTAAATAGAAATGAATGATATAGACTTTCGTTCGATGAATTCTATCTACAACAGGGAAAAATGATTTTTCTAGAACAATGCAAACTACGATGTATGATTCTCCTTTAAAACGTAGTACCAAACACTCATTGATAATGTAAATTCACTATTCATTCTCTTTCAATATTTTAATGCCAATATTTTTTGAATAAATGATTGGTTAAAAGAAAAAGACTTTAATTTTTTTTTTAGAAACCAAAAAATAGGGATGGAACTAAGAAAAGGTAAGCAACCAATGAAAATAAAATACTCAACAAACACCCAAATCGATCTTTCAATGGAGATAAAAAATAAAAAAATTGACAAGGAAAAGTCTCTTCAAATGCACATGGACAAAGACTTTCCAAGCAGTAAGCAATCTAAAAATAAAATTAATCCCAAATTTTAATCCAATCAAAGACTTTTGACCAAACAAGCACTCAGATATCAGAATCAAATATTATACCGTTGTTAATTAAAGGTCAAGAAGTAAAAACTAGGAAAAATGATTAAGAAGAGTTTTCGATCTCCAAAAACCGATCAACCGCAAGATTTGAAGTCAAGAAACAGTCAAACACTGGCAAAAGAAGTTTTTCCCAGGTAAACAAACAAATCTAGGCATCAAAAAGACAAGAATACCTAATCCAAAAACTTTTACAAATGAGTTCGCAACCTAGTAGTAGGGTACAGTGCGAAAATTAGGAATTCTCACAGTCTAGACACTGGCAGGGTGCGAGAAGGTCGCACTGGACTAAACAGTAGGGTGCAAAAATCAATGGTTCTCGCAGGCTATAGAGAGGTACAGTGAGAGAAGTTTTGTAATCAAGGAAAATTTGGAAAAGGGACAAAAATTTTGAGTGAACTTCTAGGTCCAGAGAGTCTATATGGGTCTCCTATAGACTTAGAGACTGGTTGGCAATGAAAAAAGGTAGGCTAAGAGAAAATGGCCAACAAAAAACCACAAAATGAGTTGTATCCCCACTGGAGTCACCAATTTTGTTATAGGATAAATCGGTATATGTGGACATTAATATATCTCCCTAGATCCAACTGGATCTAGAACAAAACAAGACAGGACATGACACTTCCCCTAAGTTACAATCATTGAATTTGTCATTGAATAAGGAATAAGTGACATACCTTTATATATCACTTCCTTATGTCTTTTTTGTCCCTACTTCACTTTGGTAGCCTTGTGATATCAGATCTACGATGACACAAATCAACCAAGGTGAAATCAACAATAACACATTCAATGAAGACCTAAACATGTGATCAAGGAGTCATGTAATAAAATAAGAGTGATTTTATGGGAAAGGGATATGCCACTGTATTATATTAAATGAAAGTAGAAGATACAACTGGATTGCCTTGATGTTGCAAGCTTCCATTCAGTGGTCCTTCGTTCCAACACACACACTTGATCCATGCTTGCATGAAGAAGATCCACTATAGCTTGATGGACAAATTGAGGCCTCAAGCATCAATTCAAATATGATTCCTCACACAATTATGAACCTATTCTTTCATCAATTCTTTCATCAATTCTCTATTCAATCTTTCTTAACCTCTTCCTTGAGAAACTTTTCTTTATATAGGAGAATGAGAGATGGCTTAAAGGGATGAGGATGATCCCACTAAATCTGAGAAGTCGGTAGGATGCCAACCATGCAAATGCCAACTCATTTTCTAGAAGATCCTCTTCTAGAACCTTCGCAACCTCTTCTCCCTTTTAAGCTTTGAATCAGGTTCGCACCCTACTTATAGAGCAAACTACGAACATCTCACAATCCAAGTATAGAGTAGCCTGCGAGAATCAGGGTTTCTCGCACCCTATAATACATGCAGCCTACGAACTCATCTTAAAAATATTCTTCATAGAAGAAGACAATAGTCACTTTTCTTAGGCAAAAGGTCCTTATGAGAGCCCGAACACATAACTGTAGAGATATCACCAGAGTGACCAAAATAATGTGTAACAACTAATTGATGCATGCAACTCATGCATGTTGAACTAAACTCTAGTGGAAGTGCACACTCTTCTAGGAGTGAAATGTTCCCATGGAAGGATGAATATTCAAGGCTAAGTGTGCTTTGATCCTTGTCACTACCACCTGCTAAAAATAGGCCTACTATAAATAGCTACTTGCTATAAATAGTCATGCTATAAATAGATATGTAAAAAATAACAGTCCCCTGAACAATAAGAAAATATAAAAATGTGCATGTACACCAACACTCCCACTAAAGCACAATTGAGGCATGTATAATAGATGGGTCTTAGAAACATGTATCCATGTTAGGTACCCATGTACAAAATAACAATGGAAACAAAAGATGAGGTAAAGAGGGAAATCTTTGTGTGAAGAAAACCCCCCCTCAAAAAATAATCCAAGCTATGTTATCTGCTATGTAGTTGTGTCCTTCATTCCCAAGATATCTCACAAAGTTGAGAACTTCTAATTGGTGAAGTTAATTGTGAATATGTCTAAAACATTCTTTGAAGATGGGAGATATTGTATATTAATGACCCTATCATGGATATGTCATCGAATGAAGTGCATGTGTACCTCTATATGTTTTATTCTTTTCCAATGTACTCAATATTTAACATACCCCTATGGTTTCTCCATATATATATCCTCTTGAAGGTATCCATCAATAAAGGCACTCTTCACATGGTGAAACTCCCAACATTTAGTTTCCAAAATGGTTAGAACTAGTGTGATGGAGTCCAGCTTTGCAACTGGTGCAAAGGTCTCTATGTAGTCAATCCCATGAAGCTATGAGTATCCCTTAACTATGAGCCAAGCCTTGTACTTTATTGTAACTCCACACGATGCTATCTTTGTCATGTATATCCACTTGCATTGAAAAAGTTTCCAATCAAGAGGTAGAGGAACCAAATCCATTGTATGGTTCTCAATGAGGGAATTGTATTCCTCATTCATAGAAGCTTCCCAATAATGGTTTCCTACAACTTCTACATAGGAATAAGGATTAGATGTGAGCTTTTGATTAAGGTTGGTTGTCATTGATGTCAACCCTTGAAGAAATCCCTGTAGCACAAGGTTTGGGTAATGGACCCAAGATTTTTTTTATGTAAAGATGACTCATTATTGTCTTGTCATGGTTGATAAGTAGTAAAAATGGATGAAATCCAAAGTGGTCCCCTTATGGTGAAAGCCCTCACAGGAAGACGCTTTGTAGAGTGAGAGAACCCATGCTTATTTGAGGAATAATTAGATGAAGGACAATGAATTTGTCAGTGAAACTATCCTACATGGATAGTTCTTTTCATGTTGTTTTTGGTGATATGTGGAACGTCACATAACTCCTCACGGTTAGAGAGTTATGACCATATGAAGTTGGAGAACCCATCATAAGTCTTATAGAAGCCCCCAAGGGTCAAAGTGCTTTGCAAAAGAAATTAATTTAAATGAAGAAGACCTAAAATAAGGAAAGTGTAAGGCTACATGAAGATATAAATAAGAGGCAAAGCTCACTCATTATACACACACTTGTACATATTGTATATCTATTTTATTGTGTAAAGATTCTTGTAAATACTTGTGGATACATCCGAAATGGTGAATGTTTGAGGTAGCACGAAGGGTTGACGGAGAAATTCTCGGAATTACAACAAAACCCTATTTTTTGAGATGTACGCGAGCTATCTGTGTACAAGGTGCATACATGTTGTGTTATACGTGGGTTGTCTGTGTACAAGATGCATACATGCTAAGATATATGTGGGCTGTCTATGTACAAGGTGTGTAGATGTTGGTAAATCCATGGAAACTTGAAGAGATGAAGATGCAAAGGTTCTAGATTCTGAGATCAAGCTCGTAGGAAGGTATAAAGTGCTCAGATACATCATATTCATCCATTGGTTCAAAAGGTATGTCTTATTTCTATGAATAGTTGGATTTTTATGTATGCATGAGGAATGGCAATGGAGATTTGAGGATTCTCCCTAGAGAGACTAGTGGCTTCATGGGATCTTCTGCATAAGTCATAAGTATAGAAATACAGTGCTGATATAATCATCATTGATACTTCTTGTGAGGCACATCTTATATTTCTTGGCATATGGCTAAGGGTTTTTATGGTACATGGTTGAGAGCTTGTATTTGTGTAGTAGTTGATGTATTGAGAGACTAAATATCAGAAAGGGGTTGATGACGAATATCATGCGAGGGATATTATACTTGTTTAGGATTACACATACCTATATGACACATGACTAGAGAAATACATACTTGTCTTGAGTAAAGGTTATATATGAGGATGCATGCACAGGGTACAGTTACAATCTGTATACAATGACAGGTTACAAATCTATGCGAATGAAGTTACAGAAGGTCAAAAGTTTTGAAGAAAAGGAAACCGTATTTTTCAAAAGGCATACGTAGGTTGCATAACATTTTGGTAGTGTACATAAGCGAGCTACGGAACATATAGGGAGTGCACATACATAGGCTGCAACACTACAGGTCACATATTTGTTGTAATGTTTTGTAGATACATGTTCAGTTTAGGTACAGATTGACTATAGGGAAGTTGTACAGATTGGATACTGGTCAGTGGTACAAGTTGTTACAGTTGTACAGCAATATATCTCAAAGTGACAGATTGACAATGGTTCCATCATTCTACTTATACTTTAGGGTGGTTGAATGGGGAAAGGACAGGGGCTGTAGCCTCCTTCTGGTTGTAGCCAGAGAATTGGGGAGTTGGAGCTTCCCTCAAGTTGTAGCCTGAGAAACTAGGGGGTTGGAGCCTCCTTCTAGTTGCAGCTAGAAAACAAAGGAAGTTGGTGCTTCCAATTAATGTAATTCTTCAAGACATATAAGAAATTTTTTTTTGTGGTTTTCTCCCGATTTGGGTTTCCATGCAAAATACTGGTGTAGTGTGTATTTGTGTGATTGTTCATTTACTATTGCTCATTATTGGATAATAATTCTACATTGATATAACACTTGGATTATTTGGAGAAAAACTATTATAATTACGATATTATTGATTCACCCCCCCTCTTAGTAATCCAACAATTGGTTTCAGAGAAGGTTCCTTTAGAAATCAGTTTAACCACTGAAAGGTAGATCATGGACAATACCAACTTGTATAAAAATGGAATACCACAATTTGATGGACAAAAGTATGTTTTTTGGAGCATAAGGATGAAGACATATATACAAGCATAGGTATTTCAAGTTTGAAAATCAATTGTAGATGGATACACATCACCAACAGTTCCACCAACAAATGACAAAGAAATGAAAATCAATGAGAATAATTCCAAAGCTACAAATGCAATTTTGAATGGTCTCAGTGATACAGTATTCACCAAAGTTGCACATTGTAAATCTGCTAAAGAGATTTGGGACAAGCTTTGAAATATTTATGAAGGAGATACAAAAGTCAAAGAAGCAAAGCTTCAAAATTACAGGGGTTAGTTCGAACAACTAAAAATGAAGGAAGATGAGAATATTGCAGCCTACTTCTTATGATTCGATGAAATAGTGAATGCAATCATAGGATTGGGAAAAGAAATCAAAGAATCTGTAATTGTTCACAAGGTACTAAGATCTCTTCCTATGAGATTCAACCCTAAGATATCAACACTAGAATAAATATCAGATCTAAACTTAATAAGCATGGATGAAATGCATGGAATCTTCACAGCATATGAAATGAGAACTGAATAGGAAAATCCAGATGTAAAAGAAGAAGCCTTCAAATCACCCAAAAGATCAAAACTAAAGAAGAAGGAACAAGATGAATATAACAACACCAACAACGTCTCGGAAGATGATGAATAAGTGACCAACTTCGTCAAAAGACTGAACAAGGGAAACAACGATAGGTATAGAGGTAAGATTCCTTTAATTTGTTTTAATTGTGATGGTATTGGTCATTTTGCTAACAAATGTCCTCACAAGAAAAAAATAAATGATGAAGGTTACTCAAAATACAAACACACATATAAAGGCAAAAGAACTACAAAGAAACATTTCAAGAAAATCTTATGTATCAAATAAGACATCTCATCATCAGATGAAGATGAAATCAGTGACAGTGAGACAGGAAGAGTTCTATTCATGGCAGTAAAAGATTCTGACAAAGAAGACTTCAAAGAAGAATATGAAGAAGCCAAAGAAGGATATGAAGAAGTGGAAGATGAAATTGAAGAGGCAAAAGTTGACTATCGAGAAGAATTAATGTGTGCCATAGAAGTTATCAGAAGAGAAAAGAAGAAAAACAAAAAATTACAAACAGAACTAGACAAGAAAAATGACACTCGAGAACTAGAATGAATAATCACAAAATTGAAGGTTCAAATAGAAGAAGATAAAAGAATTTAAGAAGCACTCAAAGAACAACTAGAAGAAAATGACAAGATCATTGGAAACTTGGAAGCAGAGATTGTCACACTAAGAAAGGATATTCAAAAGAAAAGTATGTAGAATAGCTCAAAAGCTCTGGATGACATTATCAGTAGTCAAAAATCTCATATTGACAAGTTTGGACTTGGATACAATCATAAAGAAAAGGGATCAAGCTCCGAAACAACAAGGAAAGAAACAAATCCAAAAAGCTATGCAGAAACAATCAAAGGGGATAGGAAGATATACAAGGAAGATTACTAGGACACTCCTCCACTGAGAAGATTCAGATTTCAGAATCAACTACAGACAAATAGGCCTCAAGAAGAAGAAGGATTCATAAGAGCACCTCCTTTTAGAAGATCTTCAAATCCTAGGTATCAAACTATATTTTTTGGTTTATGTTATGAATGTAATAATTTTGGACATTATGTTGTGAATTGCAGAGCTAATAACAGGAACAATAACAACTTTGAGAGTCATACACAAAGGGGTTATTCAATAAGACCTATCAAAACACAAAGAAGAAGTTACAGCAGGTTTCAATCTTTGAGCACCAAAGTGGAATGTTACAAATGTAACAATTTTGGACATGTGGCCAAAGATTTCAGAATGACAGTCCCTCCTAAAGAACCTCAAAAGAATAACAACAGTCACAGACAAGAACCTCAGAAACGACATGGATAAGAAAGAAAGATTAGTATAGAAATGAAGAATGCACAGTCGCTCTACAAGCTAAGAAAAAGAAACACCGTTGGTATCTTGATAGTGGATGTTCAAAAAACATGAGAGGTGATAGAGAAAAATTTCTTACATTGCGAAAGGAAAGAAATGGATCAGTCTCCTTTGAAAATGACAATTCAGCCAAAATCATTGGAGAAGGCATAGTCCGAATTGGGAACAAGAATGAAAAGGCACAAAATGTTCTACTGGTAGAATATATGAAACATAATCTTCTAAGTGTGAGTCAAATGTGTGACCAAGGTCATAAATGTACTTTCGATTCACAAAAGTGTGAGATAAGAAGAGAAGGTTCAAGGAAATTGGTTGGTACAACTGCTAGAACTTCAAACAACATATATGTGTTAAGTGAAATTGGAAATGAAAAGTGTTGTCTAGGAAAGGAAAATGAAAGTTGGCTAAGGCACAAAAGAATGGGTCACATGCATTTTGATAACATTGTCAAAGTCAACAAAAGAGAAGCAGTCAGAGAAATTCCCTAGATCACGAAATCAACCAACACTTTATGCAAACATTGTTAACAAGGAAAGCAAACAAAGACTAGGTTCAAATCAAAGGAACATTCAACAACAAGACCACTGGAAATTTTTCATACTAATCTAGTTGGACAAACTACAACAAAGGG
>JASDQU010502767.1:0-14865 GCA_032191745.1 Picea mariana | reverse complement strand
ATGGGTCCCTCACTTTTTTGAGAAGCGTTTCATTTCTCTCGGGATCCTAGGGCGAGATTTTATTGCATGATTTTTTTTCTAGTGCACCTCTGAGCCCAGTGGCCCTTTCTTCCCATGAAATGAGGTACATGCCCTTCTTGGGTCAATAAGCCTGAAAACCTAAAAGATGGGGAAACAAAAGGGAAGAAGCGATGGAAGGTGGAAAGTATGAGCGGTAATGGTACGATGACCCTTCAAGGAGACTCCTCGGTAGTAACCCTTTCCCTGGGGGTGGAAACTTACTAGGAAACCATGACACTCACCAAGGTGAAATAGGGAAAGAAGCATAATTTCCAAGCACATGTTTTCAAAATCAAGAAAGGATCCTTAACAACATGTTCAAATGCTCCAAATATTAAAATGACACTTACGACGACACCAAACTTGTTACGTCATGAAGCAAGACTTGCTGTCCTCTGTGGGCCAAGCTGGGTGTGGTGGATGCAACTGCCATTGGTCGAATGGTGATGTGTGGTATGATAGGGGCCCTTGCCTGCTTATCTGCCTCTTGGTACTCCATGTCTGCAACCCGAGGGCCTCGAGACATCATCTCCTTAGTTATCCCTAGCAATGGGGGATAACCATAACCTTGGTGAAAATGAAGAATGAGGCAATTGGTTTTGAGCATAGTAAGAAAATTTATGAGAGTAGTAAAGATTTTAGTTAAGGCGCAAAGATATATAAAAAACTAATGAATCAACATTAAAGTGCATTATTGGATTATTTTATGTAAGATGATTAGTTGTTCAGAGAGATGATGTGCCTTTGAGACGGTTTGATGCGTACGAAAAGACAAAGCTTTCTACATGAGAGATATTAATGGTTGAAAATGAAAAATATGGTCAACACATTTGTGGTAGAATGCCTTTTGTACAAAAAATATTAAGTGATTTGGTTCATTGATACCTAATTGAAGGTAAATCAAATGCATGTGAAATTGCTCAAGTTTATATAAAGCTACTCATTCTCAGTGAAACAAAAATATGGTAACAAGGTCAAAGATGCATTAAGTGGGAGGGTGGTAACCTCAACAAAAATGAAGAATGAGATAATTGGTTTTGTCCATAGTAATGAATTTTATGAGAGCAAGAAAGTTTTAAGTTAGGTCGAAGAAATGTCAGAAACCAATGAAGCAACACATAAATGTAGAATTGGATTATTTACACAACATCTTTAATTATTCAAAGGAAAGTGGTTGTGCCTTCGAGAAGGTTTAATGCATAAAAATTTGATAGGTAGTTGCATGGTAGTAGATTAGGAGGAAAATTTTGGTGTGACAAGATAAGGTTTTCTCTATGAGAGATATTAATGGTTGAGAATGAAGAAGATGGTCAACAAATTTGTGGCATGGTGCTTTCTGTACACCAATTATAAAGTGCTTTTGTTCATTAATACCTATTTGAAACTAAATCAGATGCATGTGAGATGGGTTGAGATTCTATAGAGATACATGTTTGTGGTGAAGTACACATATGGAAAGGAGACCATGTCTAAGATGCATGTGGGAGGGTTGTAACCTTCATGAAAATGAAGAATGATACAATCGGTTTTGAGGATAGTAAGGAATTTTGTGAGAGCAACAAAGATTTTATGTAAGTCACATAGATATTTCAGAAACCAATGAAGCAACATAAAAATGCACAATTGGATTATTTTATGTAATATGTTTACTTGTTCAAAGGAAAGCAATTGTGTCTTCAAGAAGGTTTGATGAATGGGGATTTAATTAGGAAGTTACATTGTACAAATTAGGAGGACAATTTGAGTTCGACAAGACAATGTTTGATACATGAGAGATATTAATGGTTGAGAATGAAGAATGTGGTCATCAAATTTGTGGAATAGTGCAAGATTTTTCAAATTACAGAGAGAATGAAGAAGGTGGTCAAAAACTTTATGGCACAGTGCAATATTTTTTAGATGGCAGAGATAGTGAGTCAAGACACCAGATTGTACAGAGCATTGAAAAATTTGAGAATGGACTAGGGGGAATTTTGATGGAGTTTATATGTGGTCTATCAAGATCACATCATAGACTAGATACAGTTCTTGTTGCGGTGAGCAATTTTATAAAGATGGTGGGATTTTTCATACAAGCTTATCTTAATCCTTTGAAGATAAATCCTTGTACACACTATGTTTCTTATTATGTCAGATACAAAATTGACTGGATCTTTGCTAACAATTTTCTTTTGCATGAATATTCCAATCTAATTACACATTTACATAGATATAACAATTGTTAGCAAAGAATAGGTTAAATCAAAATCTAACATAATAATAAATGGAGAGTTTACGAAGATTCATGTTCTACGAATTGATATGGAGATATATGCAACAATTTGTAACATATTTGAGGATGGATTATCTGATTGATAGTTTGAGTGGCCCTGGATACTTCAACATGTATTACTCGAATCCTAACTATCCCCATATTAGAATTGGAGAAGGAAATGATTGGAAGGCTACAATTAGGACCAATGATGGTTTGGATAGGTGTTTTTTCATCCCACATTGATTGACGAATGCAGTAAGAAAATTGATGCCATTGATGGTATATTTTTGTTGCTATACATTGGTAAGTTTGTGGTAATGTGTTTGGATGATATGATTATTTTTAGTAGGAGTGGAGAAGACCATATGCACCATTTGATGTTAGTTTTTTAGCATTGACAAAGAACGATATGTGGAGAGACTTGAAGGAAGAAGTGGAAATTCTTCAAGGAAGACTTAGTGTACTTTGAGTTTATTCTATCCAAGGATGAATTGCACGTGGAGCCATAATAGTTGAAGGTGATTCTTTGTTTTCCCATGCCTCCTCGTTGAGGTAGGAAACTTTCATGACATTAGGATTTTTTATGTGTCTTGGTGAGAGTGTATGAAAGCGTGAGGATTTTAGTGGAGAACGACGATGAAATGATGGTTTGAGTTGAAGACAAAGGATATAGAGACATTTATGTTGGAATTAATTGATATTAATAATTTATTTCAGGGGGATTGTGTAGGCATTTTCGTATATAATGTTTTATGCTATTGTGTAGGGATTGAAGCAATGGAGACAAAACTTATTTCCTTAGGAGTTTATTTTGAACATCGATTATCAAGTACTCTAGTTTATTAATTCCTAGCTGAAGGTAAATCAAAGGCATTTGAGATGGTTAGAGTTTTTGTAGAGCTACATGTTCATGGTGAAGAAAAAATATGGGAAGCTAGGTTGCAGAGATACATCATAAGCCAATGACACAACATTTGAGTGCAAAAATGGATTATTTTAGAAAGATGTTTACTTCTTTAGGGAAAATCTATCATGCCTTCGAGAAGGTTTGATGCATGAGAATTTGATTAAGGAGTTGCATTGCAGTAGATTAGGAGGACAATTTGGGTGCGACAAGATAGAGTTTAATGTATAAGAGATATTAATGGTTGAGTTTGAAGATGATCAACAAGTTTGTGGGATAATTCCTTTTGTACATTGATTATCAAGTTCTTTGGATTATTAATACATAGTTGAAGATACACAAAAGACATGTGAGATGCGTATAGTTTTTGTAGATCTACATGTTCATGGTGAAGCACAAATATGGGAAGGATAACAAGGTCAAAGATGTTCTAAGTGGGAGGGCGATAAACTTGGTGAAAATGAAAAGTGAAACAATTGGTTTTGAGCATAGAAAATAATTTTAGGAGAGAAACAAAGATTTTAGATAGGTTGCAGAGATATGTCAAAATCCAATGAAGAAACATTTGAGTGCAAATGTGTATTATTTATGCCAGGATATTTACTTCTTCAGAGGAAAGTGATCATGCTTGAGAAGGTTTGGTGCATGGGAATTTGATTAGGGAGTTGCATAGTAGCATATTAGGACAAATATTTGGGTGTGACAAGACATAGTTTGCTAGATGAGAGATATTAATGGTTGAGTATGAATATGATCAACAAATTTATGGCATAGCTCCTTCTATACACTGATTATCAAGTGTGTTAGATTATTATATCTATTTGAAGATAAATGAAAGACATGTGAGATGGGTTGAGTTTATGTAGAGCTATTGATTCATGGTGAAGCACAAATATGGGGAGGAGAACAAGGTCAAAGATGTTTGAATTGAGATGGAAGTAACCTTAGAAAAAATGAAAAATTATACAATTGGTTTTGAGCATAGTAAATAATTTTATGAGAGGAACCAATATTTTAGTTTGGTTGTGGGGATATGTCAGAAAATAATGAAATAACATATAAGTGAGAACCATTGGATTATTTATGTAAGATGTGTACTGTTTCTGAGGATATTGGTCGTGCCTTTGTGAAGGTTTGATGCATGATAATTTGATTAGGAAGTTTCATAGTAGTGGATGTTATCACAAAATATATCACTTGTGCAAAGATTTGACAAGATTCTTGACTAGTGTAACATATGGAAATAATTTCCAATTTGCCACTATCACCTAAGAAAGTACTTCCCTCATTTTAGTGAGGGATGGAGATCCAACACAAGGGAGGTTTCCTTAGCAAACTCAAGGGATCCTATAACAATCTAAGGGAAAGTCTATGAGCCACTTTGTTGGTTTCCTAATTATCTAGGGTTGAGTTAAGGGCAAGGTCAAAGTGAGTAAGACAAGGTAATTAATTATGTGAGCATGTAAGGTGTTATATATATGATTAAATATGTTATCTAAGCTAGGAAAATGAATGAAATGCCCTGAAATACTAGCTATCAAAAGAAAAATGAAAAACGAAATAAACTTGCAAAGAAAAACTATATATTTGAGCATGTAACGAGTTTATAACAACACAAATACACTAGATCCTAAATCAATAATAAAGTAAATGAAGATATTCCAAATAACAATGAAAATACTTGTAAACCATTCATCAATGATTCCATGAAATAAAAATAATGAAACTATGTTAGTTGAGTGCAATATAACAAGCCCTGATGGTTGAAAATGCAATTATCCCAGTAATGACTATGCAAAACGTTAGGCTATAAATGTTAAAGAATGAAGATGCAAATGCAAATCCTAAAGATAGCACAAGTTGTTGAGAGAGAGAGAGAGAGAGAGAGAGAGAGAGAGAGAGAGAGAGAGAGAGAGAAATATAAACTATGATTTATATCACTTGCAAATGAGAAAGACTAGTGTCGTCTTGAATTCTTGGGCATATGGAGTCAATGAAACACGTTCAATGGAGACTAAAGGCAATAAAAGAGTTGAAGATAAAACCCTAGGATTATCCAATCACAAGCCTAGGTCAAACCTTCTAGGAAATAAACCTTAGAGTTTATCCTCTTATAAACCCTAGAAGTCATCTTACTTTTTCTCTAGCATCTAGCAGTGATATCAAATGGAAATAGGTAAAACCCTAGAATTTATCCTCTCATAAACCCTAGTATTCAACCTCAAGGACAAGGCGAGGGGGGTATGCAATTATAATCCCTAACTTGACCTCTTATGCTTCAACAAAATTAAGATGGACAAAACAAGGGAAGGGGATAAAAAATCTTAATACTTCCTTAGGGTTTCTACAAAATTATTCAAGGAGATAAAGATAACATGCAACTATTACCAATCTAATAAATCATTCATCAAAAATACACCAAGAACAAACAATTAAACTTGGAAAGAACACTTACTAGACAAGTCACTATGCATGAGGAAACCCTAGTTTCATGAAAATCCACCAAAACAAAAGAAAGCTTCCACAATATCACTCCAAAAGTGTGCATAAGATATCCATGACAAGAAAAGAAGATAATAAGACAAGTAGTAATGATTCTCCACAAGTGCGAGTTGTGATTTTACAAAGAGGGAGTGCTCGCCTTCTTATATGAAGCAACCCTAACATTGCAACCCTAAAAAATCCCCTAAAACATAAAGTATTCATGATACAAGTTGGATAGGTCATGGGCAACCCCCAAAGTAGCCTCAAACAATGATAAAACATGCTAATACACGAAAACATTCCCTCAAGAATGCCATGTGTGAGTGTAGGATGCCATAATGAGGGTGACGTCATGCTCTAGAAGGGTGCAAGGGCATCCAAAGGCCACATCTTGTTGATGTTACAGTAGTTGCGGGAGGTATTAACCTCCATGTGTAACCTTTGGCTAGAATAGAATATTTCGGAAGCAAGAGAAACCCTAAACAAATGTGTAAAAACCTAGAAGACAAGTCGACCTAGCAAAATAAATAATATTAGAATATAGTTACCAAAAATTCAGGTCAGCCCAACCAGAAAAGTCAATGGATAGATTAATATAAATAGAGGACGTCTTGGCTCATTTGTTCACTCACCACACTCACTCTCTTAGCTAGTTTAGAGCAATTTTGGAGCTGCAGTGGCATACAAGGAAGGCACATCTTCTAGGGTGGTTCTTGGTGGTGCTTGGTGAAACTCTTGGTGATATTCTTGGTGATACTCTTGGTGATATTATTGCTAAATATGGTGAAAGTTTGAGAGAGTAGTGCAATTGCAGTTGCTACAGTTGCGTATGGTACATGTTCTATGGATACAAAGACTCTCTTGTGCGCTACCCTTGCAGAAGGAGTGCTCTACTTGTCTTGAGTTGTTGCCGCAGTTAGCAACTAAGGTTTATCTGTTGGTTATAGTGATGCTTCCAATATCATTCTATCTAGCAAAGGTTATGGCGCTCGAGGGTGGTTGCGTGCCTATGGTTGGGTGACAGTAGTGACATTGTCTATGGTAAAACGAGCACATCGAATATTTTAACAAGTTATGGGCCCACACCACCTTTAGGACAATCTAACCACTATAAGGTAGCGTGGAATTTCTTTGTTAAGCTCGTTGTGGCACCAGTTGCAGTTGCAACTAAGGTGTCTGATTATGCACCTGCAACAACCCTAACCTAAACTTCTGGGCACTTCAAGTGAGAAGTTTGGCATAATTTCTGGACATTCTAGTGCGCCTTAGCCTAGCGCATAGATATTAATGGTTGAGTATGAAGAAGATGATCAACAAATCTGTGGCATATTTCCTTCTGTACATCGATTATCAAGTGCGTCGGATTATTAATACCTAGTTGAAGATAAATCAGAGACACATGAGATGGGTCGAGTTTTTGTAGAGCTACATATTCAAGGTGAATAACAAATATGGTAAGGAGAGCAAGGTCAAGATGTTCTAATTGAGATGGCAGTTACCTTGGTGAAAATCAAGAATGATACAATTGGCTTTGAGCATAGTAAAGAATTTTATGAGGGAAATAAAGATTTTAGTTAGGTTGTGGAGATATCAGAAACTAATGAAACAACATATAAGCGAGAAACATTGGATTATTTTATGTAATATGTTTCTTAGGAAATTGGTCATGCCTTCGTGAAGGTTTGATGCATGAGAATTTGATTAGGAAGTTGCATAGTAATAGAGTAGTAGGACAATTTGGGTGCGACAAGTCAGAGTTTGTTACATGAGATCTTAATGGTTGAGAATGAAGAAATTTGTCAACGAGGGTGGTGACCTTGGCCGAAATGAAGGATGAGACAGTTGGTTTTGAGCATAGTAAGAAATTTCATGAGAGATAAATATTTTAGTTAGGTTGCAGAGATATGTTAGAAACCAATGAAGCAACATTTGAGTATAAAATTGGATTGTTTTATGCAAGATGTTTACTTTATTAGAAGAAAGTGGTCATGCCTTTGAGATGGTTTGGTGCATGAGAATTTGATTAGGGAGTTTCATAGTAGTAGAATATTATGACAATTTGGGTGTGCCAATAAACATTTTTCTAGATGAAAGATATTAATGGTTGTGAATGAAGAAGATGATGAGCAAATTTGTGTCATAGTGCCCTGTGTTGATCAATTATCAGATGCTTTGGTTTATTTGTACCTAGTTGAAGATAAATGAAAAATGTGAGATCAATTGATTGTCTATAGAGCGAGATGTTCTTGGTGAAGAACAATTAAGTGAAGGTGAAGAAGGTCCAATATTTTCTATGTGAGAGGATGGTAACCTTGGTGAAAATGAAGAGTGAGACGATTGGTTTTGAGTATAATAAGTAATTTTATGAGAAAAATAAAGATCTTATTTAAGTCATGGAGATATATCATAAACTAATGAATCAACATAGAAGTGCACAATTGGATTATTTTATGTAAGATGTTTAGTTGTTAAGAGGAAAGTGGTTGTGCCTTCGAGAAGGTTTAATGCATGAAAGTTTGATCCGGGAGTTGTATTGTAGCAGATTCATAGGACAATTTGGGTGTGACAAGATAGAGTTTTCTACATGAGAGATATTAATGTTTTTGAATGAAGAGGATGGTAAACAAAATTGTGGCAGAATGCCTTTTGTATATTGATTATCAAGCGCTTTGGTTCATTATACCTTGTGGAAGGTAAATCAAAGGCATGTGAAATGGCTTAAGTTTCTAGAAAGGTACTCGTTCTTGGTGAAACACAAATACGTGAAATATAAAAAGGAGGAAGACGCACTATGTGGGAGGGTAGTAACCTTAGAAAAAATGAAGAATGGGAAAATTGGTTTTGTGCATACTAAGGAATTTAATGGGAGYAATAAAATTTTTAGTTAAGTCAGAGAAATGTCAAAAACCAATGAAGCAACATAGAAGTGTAGAATTGGATTATTTATTGAATATGTTTACTTATTAAGGGGAAATTGGTTGTGCCTTTGAGTAGGTTTGATGAATATGAATTTGATAGGTGTTGCATAGTAGAAGATTAGGAGGAAAATTTGGGTGTGGCTGAATAAAGCTTGTTACATGAGATATATTAATGGTTGAGAATGAAGAAGTTGGTCAACAAATTTGTTGCATGGTACCTTATGTACATCAATTATAAGCGGTTTGTGTTAAATAATACATATTTGAAGCTAAATCAAATGCATGTGAGATTGATTGAGTTTTCGTAGAGCAACACATTTGTGGTGAACCATAAAATATTGGAGGTCTAAGATGTGATAAGTGGGAGGGCGATAACGTTGGTGAAATTAATAATGAGACAATTGATTTTGAGCATAGTAAGGAATTTTATGAGAGAAAAAAAGATTTTAGTTGGTCGCAAAGATATGTCAGAAACCAATGAAGCAACACATAAATGAACAATTGAATGATGTTATGCAATATTTTTTCTTGTTTAAAAGAAAACAACGGTGTTTGCGAGAGGTTTGATGCACGCGAATTTGATCTAGTAGTTGCATAGTAGCAAAATAGGAGGACAATTTGGGTTTGACAAGATAGGGTTTGCTATATGATAGAGATTAATGGTTGAGAATGAAGGTGGTCAACAAATTTGTGGTGTAGTGCAATATTTTTTAGATGGCRGAGAGGGCGAGTGAAAACACCATATTGTGTAGGCCATCACAAATTTTCAAGATGGACTAGGGGGGATTTTCAAGAAGTTTATATGTGGTCTATCAAGACCCATCACAGATTGGTTGGAGTTATTGTCGCGGTGARCAATTTTTTGAAGATGGTTGGTTTCTTTATACATGCTTATCTTAATCTTTAGAAGATAAATCCTTGTACACTCTATGCTTCTTATTATGTCAGATACAAAATTGACCTGATCTTTGCTAGCAATTTTATTTTGCATACATTTTKCCATCTAACTACATAACACACATTTAGAAATTTGTTCGTAAAGAATAGGTTAAATTTGAATCTAACATAACAATAAGCAAAGAGTTTACCAAGATTTATTTTCTACGGGTTGAAGTAGACATGCATGCAACAATTTGTAACGTAGATTCAACATGATCTTTAAGCATTGAAAGAATGAAGTCGAGGATAGATGTTCTGATTGATAGTTTTAGCTGCTTTGAATACTTTACCACATATTACTTAAAGCCTCACTATCACCATATTAGAATTGGAGAAGGCAATGATTGGAAGACTACAGTGAAGACCATGGATGGTTTGTAGAGGTGGTTTTTTATCCCATTTTGATTGATGAATGTAGTGAGCATATTAATTCCATTAATGGCAGAGTTGTTTCCATTTTACATCGGTAAGTTTGTGGTAATGTATTTGGATCATATAATGATTTTTAGTAGGAGCGAAGAAGATCATATGCACCATTTAATGTTAGTTTTTAAGCATTGACAAAGAACAAGATGTGGAGTAACTCGAAGAAGTGCAAGTTCTTGAAGGAAGACTTGGTGTACTTTGGGTTTGTTTTGTCCAAGGACAAATTTCACATGAATCCATAATTGTTGAAGGTGATTCTTTGTTTTCCGATGCCTTTGCATTGAGGTAAGCTACTTCGATGGCATTATAAACTGTGATGTGTCCTAGTGAGAGTGTATGAAAGCTTGAGGATTTAGTGGAGAATGACAACAAAATGATGGCTTGAGTTGAAGAAGGTTATATATGCACTTATGTTGGTGTTATTTGACTTTAGTAACRTAATATAAGGTATTGTGCAAGAATTTTGTTCGTATGTAATGTTTTATGCTATTTTTCTTGGGATCAAACCTTTCGAGACAAATCTTATTTCCTTGGGAGTTTGTTYTGAACATCGATTTGCAAGTTCTCTGGTTCAGTAATTCCTAGATGAAGGTAAATCAAATGCATGTGAGATGGGTTGAGTTTTTGTAGAGCTAAATATCCGTKGTGAAGCACAAATATGGGAAGAAGGTTGAAGATGCACTAAGTGGGAGATTGGTAAACTTTTGAAAATGAAGAATGGGATAATGGATCTTGAGAATAGTAAGGGGTTTTATGAGAGGAACAAAGATTTTAGTTAGGTCACAAATATATTTGAGAGTCCAATTAAGGTGCTTAGTAGTGCAAAAGTAGATTATTTTATTATGCAATAAGTTTGTTTGTCTAGGAAGGTTGTTGTGCCTTCATTAAAGCATGATGCACGAGACTTTGATTAGGGAGTTACATAGTGGCAAATTAGGACAATATTGTTGAATAAGACAGTTTTCTACATGAGAGATATTAATGGTCGAGAATGAAGAAGATGATTAACAAATTTTTGTCACAATGCATTCTATAACTCAATTATAAAGTGTTCTTGTCTGTTATTTCCTAGTTGAAGATTAATCAAAGAAATGTGAGATGGGTTGAGTTTATGTAGAACTACACGTTTGTGGTGAAGCACAAATATGGGAAGAAGAACAAGGTGGAAGATGTTCTAAGTGGTAGGGAGGTAAGCTTTGTAAAGATGAAGAGTGAGATAATTGGTTTCGAGGATAGAAAATAATTTTAGGAGAGAAACAAAGATTTTAGATAGGTTGTAGAGACATGTCAGAAGCTAATGAAGCAACATTTGAGTGAAAATGTGGATTATTTTATGTAGGATATTTATTTCTTCAGAGGAAAGTGATAATGCTTGAGAAGGTTTGGTGCATGTGAATTTGATTTGGGAGTTGCATAGTAGTAGATTGGGACAACTATTTGGGCATGACAAGACAAATTCTGCTAGATGAGAGATATTAATGGCTGAGTATGAAGAAGATGATTGAAAAATTTGTGCTATAGTCCCTTATGTACATTGATTATCAAGTGCGTTGGATTATTAATACCTAGTTGAAGATAAATCAAAGACAAGTGAGATGGTTTGAGTTTCTGTAGAGTACAGAATTGTGGTCAAGAAAAAATATGGGAAAGAGAATGAGGTCAAAGATGTTCTGATTGATATGGAAGTAACCTTAAAAAAAATGAAGAATGAGGCAATTGGTTTTGAGCATCGTAAAAACTTTTGTAAGAGAAACAAATATTTTAGTTAGTTTGCACATATATGTTTGAAACTAATGAACCATTGGATTCTTTTATGTAAGATGTTTAGTGTTTCCGAGGAAATTGGTCGTGCCTTTGTTTGATGCATGAGAATTTGATTAGGAAGTTGCATAGTAGTAGATTAGTAGGACAATTTGGGTGCGACAAGACATAGTTTACTGCATGGGATATTAATGGGTCAGAATAAAGAAGATGGTCAACAAATTTGTGGCATAGTGACTTCTGTACACAAATTATCAATTACTTTTGTTTATTAATACCCAAGTGAATATAAATCAAAGACTTATGAGATGGATTGAGTTTTTGTAGAGCTAGACATTTGTTGCGAAGAAAAAATATGCGAACGAGGGTGGCAACCTTGGATGAAAGAAATCATGTGTTCATGAAGGTATGATGCATGAGAATTTGATTAGGGAGTTGAATAGTAGCAAACTAGGATGACGTTTTTGTTGAACAAGATAGAGTTTGTTACATGAGAGATATTGATGGTTGAGATTGAAGAATATGGTCAACAAATTTGTGTCATAGTGCATTCTGTACATCGATTATCAACTGCTATGGTCTGTTAATTCCTAGTTCAATATAAATTAGATATGTAAGAGGGGTGGAGTTTCRGTAGAGTTACAAGTTCATGGTGAAGCACAAATATGGGAAAGAGAACAAGTTGAAAGATGTTTTAAGTGGGAGGGAAMTAACCTTGGTGAAAATGAAGAGTGAAACAATTGGTTTTGAGCATAGAAATTAATTTAAGGAGAGCAACAAAGATTTTAGATAGGTTATAGAGAAGTTTTGGTGCATGAGAATTTGATTAGGGAGGTTCATAGTAGCAGAATAGRACAACTTTTTGGGTTTTACAAGACATAGTTTTCTAGATGATAATATAATGGTTGAGTATGAAGAAGATGATCAACAAATCTGTGGAAAATTTGCTTCTATACACCGATTATCAAGTGTGTCGGATTATTAATACCTAGTTGAAGATAAATCAAAKACACGTGAGATGGGTCGAGTTTTTGTAGAGCTACAGATTGAAGGTGAAGAACAGATATGGTAAGGAGAACAAGGTCAAAGATGTTCCAATTGAGATGGCAGTTACCTTGGTGAAAATCAAGAATGATACAATTGGCTTTGAGCATAGTAAAGAATTTTATGAGGGAAATAAAGATTTTAGTTAGGTTGTGGAGATATGTCAGAAACTAATGAAACAACATATAAGCGAGAAACATTGGATTATTTTATGTAAGATGTTTCTTAGGAAATTGGTCGTGCCTTGGTGAAGGTTTGATGCATGAGAATTTCATTAGGAAGTTGCATAGTAATAGAGTAGTAGGACAATTTGGGTGTGAAAAGTTTGCTACATGAGATATTAATGGTTGAGAATGAATAATTTTTTCAACAAACTTCTGACATAGTGCCTTCTGTACAAAGATTATCAATTGATTTTTTTATTAATACCTAGGTGAATATGACTCAAAGACATGTGAGATGGATTGAGTTTCTATAGATTTAGATGTTTATGGTGAAGCAAAAATATGGGAACGAGGGTGGTGACCTTGGCCTAAATGAAGGATGAGACAGTTGGTTTTGAGCATAGGAAGAAATTTCATGAGAGAAATAAATGTTTTAGTTAAGTTGCAGAGATATGTCAGAAACCAATGAAGCAACATTTGAGTGTAGAATTGGATTGTTTTATGCAAGATGTTTACTTTTATAGAAGAAAGCGTTCATGCCTTTGAGATGGTTTGGTGCATGAGAATTTGATCAGGGAGTTTCATAGTAGTATAATATGATGACAATTTGGGTGTGCCAATACACATTTTTCTAGATGAAAGATATTAATGGTTGTGATTGAAGAAGATGATGATCAAATTTGTGTCATAGTGCCCTGTGTAAATCAATTATCAGATGCTTTGGTTTTTTCGTACCCAGTTGAAGATAAATGAAAAACGTGAGATCAATTGATTGTCTATAGAGCGAGATGTTCTTGGTGAAGAACAATTAAGTGAAGGTGAAGAAGGTCCAAGATTTTCTATGTGGGAGGATGGTAACCTTGGTGTAAATGAAGAGTGAGACGATTGGTTTTGAGCATAGTAAGTAATTTTATGAGATAAATAAAAATCTTATTTAAGTCACGGAGATATATCAGAAACTAATGAATCAACATAKAAGTGCACAATTGGATTATTTTATGTAAGATGTTTAGTTGTTAAGAGGAAAGTGGYTGTGCCTTCGAGAAGGTTTAATGCATTAAAGTTTGATCCGGTAGTTGCATTGTGGTAGATTCAGAGGACAATTTGGGTGTGACAAGATAGAGTTTTCTACATGAGAGATATTAATGTTTTTGAATGAAGAGGATGGTAAACAAAATTGTGGCATAATGCCTTTTGTACATTGATTRTCAAGCACTTTGGTTCATTATACCTTGTGGAAGGTAAATCAAAGGCATGTGAAATGCATTAAGTTTCTGAAAAGGTATTCGTTCTTAGTGAAACTCAAAWACGTGWAATATAAAAATGAGGAAGACGCACTATGTGGGAGGGTAGTAACATTGGGAAAAATGAAGAATGAGAAAATTGGTTTTTTGCATACTAAGGAATTTAAAGGGAGCAAGAAAAGTTTTAGTTAAGTCCGAGAAACGTCAAAAACCAATGAAGCAACATAGAAGTGTAGAATTGGATTATTTATTGAATATGATTACTTATTAAGGGGAAATTGGTTGTGCCTTTGAGTAGGTTTGATGAATATGATTTTATAGGTGTTGCATAGTAGAAGATTAGGAGGAAAATTTAGGTGTGGCTGAATAAAGTTTGTTACATGAAATATATTAATGGTTGAGAATGAAGAAGATGGTCAACAAATTTGTTGGATGGTACCTTATGTACATCAATTATAAGCGGTTTGTGTTAAATAATACTTATTTGAAGCTAAATAAAATGCATGTGAGATTGATTGAGTTTCCGTAGAGCTACACATTTGTGGTGAATCATAAAAGACTGGAGGTCTAAGATGTGATAAGTGGGAGGGCGATAATGTTGGTGAAATTAGTGATGAGACAATTGATTTTGAGCATAGTAAGGAATTTTATGAGAGGAAAAAAGATT
>JASDQU010502766.1:75880-111016 GCA_032191745.1 Picea mariana | reverse complement strand
GGTTCAGGGAAATTGGTTGCTACAGCTGTAAGAACTTCAAGCAACATATATGTGTTAAGCGAAATTGGAAATGAAAAGTGTTGTCTAGGAAAGGAAGATGAAAGTTGGCTATGGCACAGAAGAATGGGTCACATGCATTTTGATAACCTTGTCAAAGTCAGCAAAAGATAAGCAGTCAGATAAATGCCCCATATCACGAAACCAACCAACACTTTATGCAAGCATTGCCAACAAGGAAAGCAAACAAAGACCAGGTTCAAATCAAAGGAATATTCAACAACAAAACCACTGGAAATTCTGCATACTGATCTAGTTGGACCAACTACAACAAAAGGCTTAAAAGGTGAGAGATACTCTATGTTATTATTTGATGATTATACAAGAATGACTGCAGTTTGCTTTCTCAAGAACAAATCAGAAGCTTTTGAAAATTTCAAGATATACAAGGAAATGGTTGAAAATGAGATGGATTCAAGAATCAAATGCTTAATATTGGATAATGGAGGAGAATTCACCTCAAAGGAATTTATGGACTACTACAGCAATCATGGAATAAAAAGGAAATCCTCTGTCACTAGGACACCTCAACAAAATGGAGTTGTTGAAAGAAAGAATAGGACAATACAAGAAATGGCTCGAACAATGATAATGGATTCAAAGTTGACAGATATTTTTTGGACACAGACAGTGCATACAACAGTTCACGTTCAAAAAAGAGTAATGCTCAGAAACAACACTGACAAAACTCCATACGAGCTATGGAAAGGAAGACCAACAAATGTGAAGCACTTCAGAGTTTTTGGAAGCAAATGCTACATCAAAAGAGAAGATGGCAGAATGGGAAAGTTTGACTCTCGTGTGGACAAAGGAATACTTGTTGGTTACTCAAGTACAAGGAAAGTATACAAGTGTTACAATTTAATATTAAACAAAGTTGTGGAAAGCATCAACGTAACAATTGATTAAATAGGCATTACCGGAATCAAAGAAAGAAGAAAACCAATCAATGGGACAACTTTTTGAAGAAGAAGATGAAAAAGAAGAAGAAGAGGAAGATCAACATGAATATGAAGATGAAGAGAATCTGACAGAAGTAGAAGAGAAATTTCAACAAGTATCTCCAAAGACACCTAGCAAACGAGTACAGAAGAATCATCCTTCAGATCAAATTATTTGAAAGAAAGATGTAGGAGTTGAGACTAGAAGAAAAATCCATTCACCAGAACAAACACACCTAGCACTCTTATCTACAATTGAACCAAACTATTTTGAAGAAGCCAACAAGGATGAATTTTGGAATAAGTCCATGGATGAAGAATTGGATCAAATAGATAAAAATGACACTTGGGAATTGGTTCCAAGACCAAAGAATAAGAATGTGATCGGCACAAAATGGGTTTTCAGGAATAAATTAAATGAAGATGGACAAGTTACAAAGAACAAAGCTAGATTGGTATGTAAATGATATGCACAGATTGAAGGAATCGACTTTGAAGAGACATATGCCCCAGTTGCCAGAATGGAAGCAATCTGTTTGCTTTTAGCTCATGCATGCTCCAAAAATGTTAAAGTATATCAGATGGACGTAAAATCATCTTTTCTGAATGGGGAACTTGAAGAAGAAGTATACATTGAACAACCAGAAGGATTTCAGTTGTCAGAGAACACAGACTATGTGTGTAAATTAAGGAAGGCCTTGTATGGTCTAAAACAGGCTCCTAGAGCATGGTACTCCAGACTGGATAAGTATCTGCAGCAGGTAGGGTTTAGAAAAGGAAGTGCAGACATCAACCTCTACATCAAGGTAAGTCAAGGTAATATTTTATTAATTGAATTTTATGTCGATGATATTATTTTTGGTAGTGATGATGACAGGTTAAGCCAGAAATTTGCAAAAGACATGCAGAGTGAATTTGAAATGTCATTACTTGGAGAACTATCCTTCTTTCTAGGACTTCAGATATGTCAAAGCAACCAAGGAATTTTTATTTCTCAAACCAAGTATATCAGAGAAACGCTAAAGAGGTTCGGAATGGAAGATTGCAAACCAGTAATCACTCCCATGCAAACTAGTTGCAAGTTGAGCAAAGATGATGATTCAAAGTCTACAGATCAGAGGAAATATAGGTCAATGATTGGCAACCTACTATATGTGACAGCATCCAGACCAGATGTAATGTAGGCAGTTGGACATGTGGCACGATTTCAAGAAACACCAAAGGAATCACATGTATTAGCAGTAAAGAGGATCTTCAGATATCTCAAAGGAATAGAAGAGTTTGGATTATGGTATCCAAAAGGAAAATATATATCACTTATGGCCTACACAGATGCAGATTGGGCAGGTTGTATTGATGACCGACGAAGCACTAGTGAAGCATCATTCTACTTAGGTGAGTGTTTGGTATCATGGCTAAGCAAGAAACAATCATCGGTATCTATATCTACAGCCGAGGCAGAGTATATTGCAACATAAGCATGTTGTACACAGGTTCTTTGGATGAAACAAACTTTGACAGATATACATGTTGATTATGATGAGCCCATTCCAATATATTGTGATAATACAAGTGCCATCAGTATCTCAAAAAACCTGATGATTCACTCCAAGACTAAGCACATTCCAATCAAGTATCACTTTCTACGGGAACAGGTTGCAGAAAAGAACATCCGAGTTGAGTATGTTGGCACAAAAGAACAAGTGGCAGACATCTTTACAAAACCACTTCCACGGGAAGCCTTTGAATATCTTCTCCAAAGACTTGGAGTTATTTCTACTCCAAAAATGAATGTTTTTTGAATGCTTATCTTATATGTCTTAGATGTACACGAGGAAGCACCATAAGAGGATAGTATTTCAGCGGGAGCAACCCCGGATGGAAAGATACCTTTGCCATTGATGAAAAAGGGGGAGAGATTTATCAGATGCAGAGGACAGAGGCATGGTTCTAGATGGATCAGATTTATCAGATGCAGAGGACAGAGGCATGGTTTCAGGGGGAGCATGACTGATATGATTTCAGTGTTGCATCAGAGTGTTGCCATCAATGCCAAAAGGGGAGATTGTTAATTAAGGTTGGTTGTCATTGATGTCAACTCTTGAAGAAAGACCCTTAGCACAAAGTTTTGGGTAATGGACCCAATAGTGTTTGATGTAAATATGACTCATTATTGTTTTGTCATGGTTGATAAGAAGTAAATATGGATGAACTCCAAAGTGGTCCCCTTATGGTGAAAGCCCTCACGGGAAGACGCTTTGTGGAGTAAGAGAACACATGCTTAATTATGGAATAATGAGATGAAGGAAAGTGAATTTGTCAGAGAAAATATCCTATATGTATAGTTCTTGTCTTTTCATTTTCGGTGGTATGTGGAACGTCACATAATTCCTCACGGTTAGAGAGTTATGGCCATGAGAAGTTGGAGACCCCAGGTTTGGGTAATGGACCCAAGATTGTTTGATGGGTAACGGTATGAGTTATGATATATTTTCAGATAATAATATTATATATGGATAGTACATGTCATGCCATTTCTAGTGGTATGTAGAACGTCACATAACTCCTCACGGTTTGAGATTTATGGCCTTACGAAGTTGGAGGACCCTCTTATGTCATCTAGAAGCCCCAAAAGGTCAAAGTAATCAAAGTGGTTTAAGATATTTTAAAAGGTAAACAATAAAGTGAAGTGATGAGTGTATTATAATTCAAAGTGAATACAAAATAAATTATTTCAATAATAATTTTAATGGAGAAATTAGAAGTGGACCCAACCCTAAAATAAGGAAAGTGGGGCCAAGTGACCTACAATATGTTTTTAAGGAAGCTACTTGGAGAGTATAAATAAGAGGCAAGGCTCTCTCATTTGAATGACACTTGAGAATATTGAATATCTATATGTTTCTGAGGTTTAAAAATGATATATTAGCCGAAATTCTGAGGAAAGTGAAGAAAAGAAGGCCGAAATGCAAGGAAGGATAAATTCTTTTGATGGTGCTTTCTAAGGTATGTTATTTTCAGATCATCTCACCATTTTCACTATAACTTTTTTTCTATAATGACTCAGATTCTGAAATTGCTAAGTAAGTGAGAAAACATATCCAAGTATCTGTGTTTCAAAATTTATCTTGTGGGTCATTTTATTTTTGGAGCTACACTCTGTGCAAAATAGGGTTTGTGGTCAGTCCTGAAACTAGTCAAAATCAGGTGTTTCGGATAAAAACGTCATAACTTCTTCATAAAAGATCCAACGTAAGTTAGAAATTTTTTTTTGGTTAGGGTATAGTCTTTAGTATTCTTTTTAAAAGTTTCATATCATTTCATCAAACATTTTGTGCGGGGCACTCTCTACAAGGTCGCTCTCTAGAGTAAGCCAGAATTCAGCAAGGTATGCCATTTTTGCTATAACTCCTTTTCTGAGAGGTTCCAAGCAGTGCCACTTGGAGGAATTTCATAAAACACACTGAAGAAAATTGTATATCAGTTTTAGATCTTTATACATTATAGGTTCAAAGTTATGATTACTTCAAGTTAGGGTTGTTGACTAATCCAAAACTAGGCATGTGAGACTAAAAACAAGTTTGATGAAAATGATATTCTTTTGTTTTTAAAAGTTAAGGAAGTTTTGCAAGAATGTGATCATATACACCAAGTATATTAAAGAGATACAAATCAGATTTGGATGATGAAATTGATGAGGGATTTTTGTTGAGGTTGGTGCATGGTTGATGCACTTGTTTAAGGTACAGGTTGATTACAGGTTGGTGCATGGTTGATGCACTTGTTTATGGTACAGGTTGATTACAGATTGATTACAGATTAAATACAAGTTGATTCATGGTTCAGACTTATTGGTACAGGTTGATGCATGGTTCAGAATTATTGGTACAGGTTGATGCATGGTTCATTCTTATTGGTACAGGTTTCCAGAAGTATATCTCACAGTGATAGTGTGACAGTGGTTCCATCATTCTACTTCTACTTCAGGGTGGCAGGACGGGGCAAGGATAGGTGGTTGTAGCCACCTTCCAGTTGTAGCCGGGGAACATTGGGGGTTGTAACCTCCTTCTGGTTGTAGCCATATATTTGGGGAGTTGGAGCTTCCCTCAGGTTGTATCCTGAGAAACTAGGAGGTTGGAGCCTCCTTCCAGTTGCAGCTGGAAAACAAAGGAAGTTGGTGCTTCCAATGAATGTAATTCTTCAAGACATATAAGAAAAAGCATTCCATGGTTTTCTCCATATTTGGGTTTCCACGTAAAACACTAGTGTACTATGCATGTGTGTGATTGTTTATTTATTACTTCTCATTATTGGATAATAATTATACATTGATATAACATTTGAAGAAAAAGGATTATAATTACTTTATTACTGATTCACCGCCCCTCTCAGTAATCCAGCACAGACTTACTGAGTTTATCGATTACAACCATGATAAAATCATTTTGTTTCTGAGTTTTAGGAAAACCTATTATAAAGTCCAATGATATGGTCTCCCATTTCCATTTTGGTACTAGTAATGGATGTAATAGGCTCGCTGGATGCTAGTGTTTGGCCTTAACCTACTGACAATCCTGGCACCTAGCCAAGTTTTCTACTATTTCGCCTTTCATATTAGGCCAGTAAAACAGTTTTCTAAGTGCGTTTATCATTTTTTTGGTAACCTAGATGACCAAAATACAGTTTCTTATGCACTTTGTCCAACACTGTTAATTTTAACTTTGTTCAATCTGGTATGTAAAGTCTATTTTTAAATCGTAATAATCCCTTCTTGTCGATACTTAGATCTGGTTTATCTGAGTTTGCGGTACTATTTTGTAATTCTGCCATCATCTTAGTGTATTTTTCGTTGCTAATATCGGTCACCCTTACCTTTTGTTCCAGATCACTTTCTGCTCTAAAGATATTTACCTCAAATAACCCATGGACTCTTCTACTTAAAGCATCTACTACTTTATTTTCTTTTCCCTTGATAAGTCTGACTTCGATATCAAATTCGCTCCAGAAGGATAATCATCTGGCTTGCCCTGTATTGAGCTCTGGTTGACTAAACAAATATTTCACACCGCTATTATCCGTCAATAGTAGAAATTTCCTTCCCATTATGTACTGTCGCCACATTTTTAGTGCGTGTATTACCGCTGCAAATTCTAAGTTGTGAGTGACATAATTTCTCTCATGTTCCTTTAATTTCTAACACTCATAACAAATCACATGTCCTTCCTGAGTTAGGACACCACCTAGTCCCTCTTTACTTGCATCAACACGTACTGTGAAGTCTTTATCTAGGTCTGTTACCTTCAAAATGCGCGTCGATGTCAATATATCTTTCAACTTGTTAAAACTATATTGACACTTTTGTGACTAGTTAAACTTGGTCCCTTTCTTTTGTAATGATGTGATAGGCTAGGATATCTTGGAAAATCCTTCTATAAACCTACGGTAATATCCGGTGATTCCTGTGAATGACCGGATATCTGTTACATCCTTAGGTACTGGCCATTGCATAATGGCTTTTGTCTTCTCCGGGTCTACGACAATGCCTTCTATTGAAATTACATGTCCTAGATATTGTATTTCTTTTTTATAAAAGTCACACTTGTCAAATTTGGTGTACAGTTTGTGTTTTCTCAACGTTTGCATCACTATCCTTAAGTGTTCATCATGTTCTTCCTCCATTTTTGAGTAGACCAGAATATCATCAACAAATACTACCATGAACTTGTCTAAGTATTGACTGAAAATACTGTTCATCAGGCACATAAACGTGGCTGGCACATTACTGAGTCCAAAAGGTATGACTACGAATTTGTAGTGTCCATATCTTGTCCAAAAAGCTATTTTGTTTATGTCCTCATATTTTATCCTAATTTGATGATAACTAGATCGTAAATCGAACTTTCAAAAGATCTTGGCCCCACCCACTTGATTGAATAGATCATTTATCCTTGGTAAGGGGTATTTTTTCTTAATATTCATTTTTTTCAGTTGTCTATAATCGATACATAGTCTTAGAGTATCATCTTTCTTTTTCATAAAGAGGACTGGTGCTCCCCATGGAAAGACACTCGGTTTGATGTACTCTTTGTCCAACAATTCCTGTAATTGTATTTTTAATTTTGTCAGTTCTGGTAGACTCATTCGGTAGGGTGCTTTTGAGATAGGTGTTGATCCAGGTAGTAAGTCTATGGAGAAATCTATTTCCCTTCTAGGAGGTAATTCGGGTATCTCATCCACAAACATGTCTCTAAATTCATGTAGGATAGCAAAGTCTTCTAACTTGGGCTTACCTTCTTTTTCTAATAGATTTGTCACTTGGATGGCGTAAACTTGACAACCCTTTCTAGTACATTTCTTGAGTTGCATCGCTGAAACTTGTCTGACTGATACAGGTTTTGGTATGGCTTGGGCTGTTCTAACAGTGCGAAAATTATCTTGATAGCTAAGTACCTTTGTATAAGAGTCTAGTACTGCTTTGTGTTGTTCCAACCAATCCATCCCGATAATCATATCATAATATCCTAGTGGTAGGATGTTCATATTGGTCCTTATATTTTGACCATCTAAGTTGAACTCAAGATTGGAAATAAAGTCAACTACTTTCCTTTTAGTGTCTTTTGCTAGTTGTACAAGCCATGATTTTGCATGCTTCAGTTTCTTAAATTTATTTGACTCTACTACATCGAGAGTAATATAACTTAATGTAGCTCCGGGCTCAATTAAAACAAAAAATTGAGTGTCATTGACTTTACCTTATATTTCTAATACTGAGGACTGGTGGTCATCTTCTTGACGATCTATGGCTGCATTTATCTGATGCAAACTTCTTCCCATGTCTCCCACTATCGAGGTTTCCTGCAAATTGTGAACAACAATTATGTTTGTTTCAATTTAACTTGGATAGTTCCTCCTTAGATGAGGCTCTCCATGCTCCCAACACTTTAATGGCTCGTGGGAGTTATCCCCAAACTTCTTCATTCCCAGGTTTATCGGTTTACTGCTACCTTGTGTATTCAGATGATTGGGGTGAAAATCTTTCCTTGGTAAAATTTTTGTTGCATTCCAATAAGGATCTAGCTACTATCCCTTCTTCCGTTGGTTCATTTGAACTTGCTTCTTATCCTTCCACGTCTTGGGAAACTCTACTCGCTGTTTATACTGGCCATAGAAAATTCGTGCTTTCCTGAATACCTCACTCAAGGATTTGGGGCTGTCAAACTCAATTCTGTTCCAGTAGACCTATGGTAAACAACTTAAGAATCACTAAATTTTTACCTTATCCTCCCAGATGTACGGTACAAACCTTAGTAGTTCCAGAAATTTATTAATAAGGTCCTCCATCATCATCTCTCCGAGCCATAACTTGTAAAATTCTTTTGTCTTCCTTTCATAATAGCTTTTAGAAAGGTATTGTTTCTTGAAATACTTCTTAAATTCAGACCATTCCAACTGTTTCTCCTTAGGCCCTTATCCAATTTCAGGTCCTGCCAGCAAATGCTGCCCTTCCCCTTCAGATTGTAGATGGCCATTCTGACCTTCATGTTGCTGGAATAGTTGTATATCTGGAAGTTTTTTTTTATGTCCAACAATCATGCCTCATCTTCTTCTCCTGTCCTGGATTCTCCATCAAAGGTATCTGGTTTAATCTTTTTAAATTCTCCTTCAAGGTGGTCTACTTGTTTTCTTTTTCTGTGTGGTATAGTTTTGTCCTTAGCTGAAAGTGTCCCTTCAGACGAATTGTCTCCTTTTTTCTGTTTCTAGTCCCGAATTCTTGGAGGCCCTTTTACTGACTTCTTCTTCATGGCTATCATCTTTTGGGATTTTCTTGGTTACTATACTATGTAGCAGGACTTCATTTATCTCTTGTTGTTCCTGCTGTGCTTTCTTTAATTTTTCATTGTCGGCCTTGAAAACTTGTAGTTCAACAATAAGATTCCTCATTGTTTCCAACACCTCCATGGGTGAGATTCCATCACTGTTCTGACTTGGATGTCCTGGAGGTCCTTGCTATGGATTTCCTTCCATCTTGATTTTTGCACCTTCTTGAGCTGCCATAATCAACACAAAATAGAAAGGATTTTTGTTTGTAACCACAAGATTTATTAGTGTTTTTTTTTCATAAATCAGAATATATACTAAGCAATTAATGTGGCCCTGTTTAGGCCCAGTGTTGTATATTTTTCTATGATACCATATGTAATGAACCTCAAATTCACCAAAAAAAATAAATTCTATGAAATAATTCTATTTTGTTTAAGATTATAATTTAAGCGAAGGTAAGACTCATTTCTGTCCATAATGAAATTATTACGCCAGTTTAGTTTTACTTCAAACGAAAAAGCTTATGTGGATAAATTCTATCCATAATTCTATCACTTCCCTTAACTACCAAAATATTCAAACATACCCATATGTATATAGGCAATATCTAAACTTAGGTCGAAGGAACCTATGAGGTTCAGAGAAATAAATCTCAGGGGGAAGCACAACTATCTTTAGATCAAAAGGATATGGATCCATAGAGTTTAACCTATGAGAAGTCATGCAGGAGATAAGTTGAATGAATGGTGGAGACACTTTGGGGAGAAGTGCCGAAATTGCAAGAGTCGTCGTATCCAGAAAAGGTGCGCGAGGTTTAAACCTCGTAACAATAGAAGGAAGAGGACTCGTCAAGTCCTGAAAGCATTGGGACCGTCCAATTTGGAGGATAGATGTCAAATATCCAAGCTCATCAGGGATTTGGACATCAGGGAAACGGGAGTGAAGACTCTCCCAAATTCTCGAAAGAAGAAAGCTAAGATTCATCACGACCATTTATCATCCCGAAAAGATCACAACTGTTGATCCTGGCTAAAAGATCGCAGTCATCCATCGGAGGGACACGTTTCTACCGGTTGGCGTTTTGGCACTGGGGAAACCAAAGGGAGAGACCCCTCATTTTCGTAACTCGCAAAATCCCGATATATGAAAACCTCAAATCGGTTTAGCATGAAAAAGGTTTTCAGTGTTTTGGCACACGAGAAAACAAAGGGAAAGATCCCTTGTCTCTACAAGTTGCAAAATTCTGGTACACGAAACACCGAATCGGTTTAGCGTGAAAAATGTTTTCGGCATTTTGGCACCC
Organism: Picea mariana; assembly: GCA_032191745.1. Lineage (NCBI taxonomy): Eukaryota > Viridiplantae > Streptophyta > Pinopsida > Pinales > Pinaceae > Picea > Picea mariana. Next base: position 100,894 of record JASDQU010502766.1, on the reverse strand, counting down.
ATGAAACCAAAGGGAAAGATCCCTTGTCTCCGCAAGTCGCAAAATCTCGGTATACGAAACCCCAAATTGGTTTAGCATGAAAAGGTTTCGACGTTTCGACACTTGAAATTCCAAAGGGAAATAAGACGCAGGAGTCCCGAAACCCTGAAACGCGAAAGGTGTAAGTGTTGGTTCAGGACAAAGGAGAGAAAGGTTATAGTTTCAGAGCTGTAAACTCTTTTGGGGTGGCAAAAAAAAAAAATGAACCATCAATCTTGCCAAGTAAGGGTCTGTTATTGAATGACTCCTCAAAAAGGAATTGAACCATCATATCTTTTGTCGTTACGACTTCCAGAAATTTTACTAAGGTTTTGTTAGAATGTTGTTCTCTACTATTTTTCCGTAGTTGTTGTCTGTACAGTTTGTGTTCTTATGTATTGAATGGAATCTATGCATTTCCAAAGGCCCACATATTTTGAATCACATCTCAACAAAAGAAAAGGGGCTCTATAATATTAATCTGTTGTACAGACATCAAGCAAGATATAAATGTATGCATATAATCCTATTAAATGTGTATCCTGGTCATGCATTGATACTTTAGTGATGTTTTTGCTTTGCATAGCTTATTACCGATACGAGTACTCAGTCATTGTCATTCCTGTTTATACATCGACATTTCTTAGATCATTATCATCATCTAAGGGAATCTATACAGAGAAATGAAAAGGAAGAATGGAGTCTGAGTTTGTCAAAGTAATCAGTTATGCACATTTAATTGTGCTCTTAATTGCAAGGTTGATATTTCAAAATTTGGGAATTTCTTGTTACATATACGAGGAGCTCTTTTGCTCTATGAAACTCATAAATCCTGAACCCTGAAACCCTGAAAATGCTGGGCCACCATATTTTCACATTTTGCGATTCAACATTCCTTATTTAATTTTGTTTGTGCGTCAGGTGTTTGTAAACCTCGAAATCCTGAACCCCGAAACCCCGAAACGCTAGCCCACAGTCTTTTCACATTTTGCGATTTCACATACAACGTGGTCTTTGTCTTTTGTGTTCGGCGTGTGTAATCACCGAAACCCGATTGACCTCTATTTTTTCACACCATTTGGTTTTCTACGGTTTATGCCATTAAACAAAAGTCTAAGTTATTTTATCAGTAAAGGTCCTAAATAAACGTCTTCGAACCCTTATGCTTACGGAGCATTATATTTCTGTAAACTCCTATATATATGTATGTATGTATGTATATGTATGTATGTATGTATGTAATGTACTCTTCTTCAAGACAATGCTAAGGGTACTCTTCTTCCCCTTGAGACCCCAAATCCACAAAGGGGCCACACACATCTTGCCTCGCAAGGTATAGATACCATTCTCTAATTGAGTTGGGTGTCCCAACTCCCACAAGGAAAATCAGTTAAGAAAAATATCGGCAGTGTAACCTTACTCCCACCAGGGGTGATGCATATTCCTCCTCCACCATCCTTTTTTTAGATTTTTCTTAGTGATTAGTTTCCCAAATCCTGATTAGATTTTTTTTATTAAATTTAATTAGTATAAACCTCCCCTGTACAGATGTCACCCAATCCCTTAGTTGCACTAGAAATTAGTTAATTAATTAATTCAATTTTTCCTATTGCCCTCACCCACCTAAAAGCGTTCCTAAAAGCGCTCATCGATGTCCCTCTATTGACTTACATTTCTTAAATTACTGACGCCTTACTTAAATCCTAGTTTAGTTCACTATAAGAATGTTCCAAAGGCTAGATTCCCTACTAAGTTAGACATTCCCCTTTGCTTTAAGTTTCCCCTTTTCTTTAAGTTTCCCCTTTTATTTAAGTTCCCCTTTTTATCTAAGTTTAGAATTAGAAACTTTAGACATAAACAACAATTTACCCTTTTAATAATTTAATCCTTCATTAAAATTTCATTTTAATTATTAATTTTTGAATTTTATTTACCGCCTTCTTCTTACCTGTCCATTTAGTTTTTATTTTTTGTTCAATTTTCTACTTAGACCTAGGCTTTAAATTCACTAGGCTAGGCGACAGTTTTTAAGGGAAAAAAACTAGTTATTAAACTTTACTCATGCCATCATTCATTTTAAGGCCGATGAGGTCCTAAGGAGGCATAGTTTTCTAGGTAATATTGTTATTAACTCATGAGATTTAAAATCGTGACGTGCCCTTCAAAATGCACTACGTGCTCCAAGGGTGCCACTCGCTTACATTCCTATTTTATTTGTGTGACGTGCCCTTCAAGATGGATTGTGTGCTCCAAGGGTGTCACTCACCTTTTGACTGATTTTGGTAGATGTCAAACCCCTGGAGTCAATACTTCATCAAGTGACCTTGTGGGAGACTAAGGGCCTCTAAGGAATAAGAACCCTCCCTTATAGCGCAACCCTTAGAATCATGGTGACCGACTGTCAGAGTCTGTCCTCACGACATCGTTGATATCTTGAACTAAGTAATCGTTAACCTATAGTTCGAGCCAAGTTGGGAGTGCTAGTAGGTTCTAGCACGGTTGTTGCAACACCTCTCCTTTAATATATCTAGTTATCATGCATGACCCCTTTACTCGTAATGTGAGTCTTGTTAGCATGATATCATCGGCCTGCATCCATCAATGAAACGTGTCAGCGATAACAATCAACATCATAATATCTAGTCATATGTCACATATGTAATATAAAAACATTCAAACCTTAACCATCCGCTCCCTGACTCGATCCAGAGTCCAAGGATATCCATCAATGCCATCGGAATCCTCAAACATCAAGAGTCTTGCACACTCATAAAATCTAGTCAATAGCACCTGCCGATATAAATAACATAAAATAATGTATCATCAAATTCACAAACATCATCATGCTCCATAATCGAGTCAGTCAATAATATAGTGAATCGGATCACTTGCACACAAGTGTCCATAAGAATAAGTCACATTGGGTGCATGCAAGAGCAGGATGTTACATACACTCCCTCTTGTTTTAAACTTCGTCCCGAAGTTTTAAGTATACAAATGAAAAAGTAAAGTATCTGACAATATCTAAATGTCTAGTTATCAACAAAGGGAAACTAATGGTGAATATCATATCTGTCCTCCCAGATAGCAGAGTGTGGACTATAATTGTTCTACTAGACCTTGAACTGGTCGATAGTTCGATGTTGCAGTTGTCGAATGTGATGGTCCAGAAAGTGGATTAGATCCTACGTGAGCGCACCCTAGCCCAACATATGCCAAGAACTCAGTCAATATCATGCGTAGGATCACTGAACTAAAGTCACATATGGACACAAGATAAACATCTTGCAACACCTCAAAGAATGAGGCATGACTAGATGTTAGGCCCTTCATAATTATGATCGACGTGATGCGCATCGACAAACCCTTATGTCGATCATGCGCTTCTTCCATCCCTTTCGTATCATTTGTAATTGTTCTTTCAATTATTGGATCTCTTCTAGTCCTACCAAGGCACCATCCTCAAGTCAATCCCAAATCAAAGGTGTCTCACATAGTCGCCCATAAATAAACTCAAAGGGCATCATCTTAATGGTGCTTTGATGGTTGTTGTTACATGCAAACTTGTCCAGTGGCCAAAACTATTCCCAACATTTTTGTTGGTCCAACACACATACGCAACAAAACCTTCCCAAATTGGTTTGTTTCTTCGGTCATCCCATATATCTCAAGAACATGTTGTACTAAAGTTGAATGGTGTTCCCAAGGCCTCTTGGGAAATTCATCCAAAATAATCTTGCAAAAACTAAATCCCTTATTGTATATGATTCCTTTGGTACATCTAGAAGTCTAAACATCTTGTTGATATAAACTCTAGTTATACTTGGGGCCTGATGTGTCATACGCATAGGGAAAAAATGTGAACTCTTCGTTAGAGTGTCAACTGTCATGACTATTAGGTCATGCCTCCTTTCCGTCAGCAACAATTCAACAATGAAGTTTGTTGAAATGACCCCCAATGTTGATTCTAAAATAGCATGTGGTCGTAGCAATCTTGTTGAATGTCTATGTTCAACCTTCACCTTTCGACCTTCTAGACATCTCACCACATAGTTGACGATGTATGCCTTTATCCCTTCTAGAAGAATAAGGGCTTAAGGTCAGTCCTCATCTTCCTGACTCTTAGATGAGCCACATACACTTCTCTATGAGCTTCGCATAAGATCAAACTTCTCAATTCATCATTGGGATGTAGGTAAATATGACTGTTATATCACAAGGATACGTCGTTGTCCATAGTATATCCCTCGATTTTGGTACCATTATGGTGTCTTTCCCGAAAGAAAAACATTCCTTACCCTCTTTATACCAGCCAACGTTGTGTTGTATTTATAATATTTTTTCATAGATTCATTTGAACAGGTATCACTTGAAAATTTGCGTGGTCTCCGACTGAACACGTCTTCTACTTTGTTCATTGTTCCCTTTAAGTAGGAAACCTCAAAATTGTACTCGATCAGAAGTTCTTCCCAGCGCCTTTGTCGCGCGTTCAAGCTATTTTGTGTAAAAAAAAAAGGTATTGTAAACCATAGTGGTCCATTTTTAGTTTGAATTTTCATCCAATCAGGTAGTGTCTCCACATTATCAGGGCATACACAATGTCTAACAACTCCAAATTGTTTGTCGCGTAGTTCTCATCAAGCTTCCTTAACGTCCTCGAGATGTAAGTGATCACTCGAACGCCTTGCCTCAAGACTTCGTCTAAGACTTACCTAGATGCATCGGTGCATACCAAGAATTCCTCATACATGCCAGGTAATTTTAGCATTGGCGTTGTTGTCAAGAGATCCTTGAGCCTTTGAAATGATTATGCACATTTCTCAGTCCACACAAACGACTTTTTCTTCGCTTGCAATTCTGTAATCGGATTTGATATCTTCAATGAACCCTCGATGAACCGTCGATAATATCCCGCTAAAACCATGAATCTACACACATTTGGGACATTCATCGGTGCAGGCCACTCCACAATATCCTCTACCTTAGTTGGATCGACAACGATGCCTTCGCTGGAGATAACATTCCCTAAGCAATGAATCCTCGATAGCTTTGCGACCGCTTCCCATAATTTGTTCTCTCGCAACACTGTAGTACCAAGTGTAAAATTTATTCTTGGTCTTCTGTCATCTGACAAAATATCAAAATGTCATCAAAGAATACTCAAAGGTAGTCAAGAAGAGTCTCCATGCTACATCCTTCTCTTGTATGAAATTAACAAGAGAACTCCAAGGCAATACACTTGGACGTATAGGTCCTAGTTTCAACAACTCCTTTAGTTTCACTTTCGACTCTAGTAAGTCAGGGGTCGACATCTGATAAGTCTCTCTTTCCATCGGTTCAGTTCAAGGTTTTAGGTCGATGGTAAATTCCATCTTGGCTTTGGGCGACACACCTTGTAACTCTTATGGGAATCACGTCCACAAAATCTCGTACTACCATAAGTTATTCTAATCCTTCTTCCATGCCCTTGACGTTCAACACTAAGTATGCATATAACTTACATCCTTGTGTGTGCTCTCTTGTAGCTATAGGGAAGAAATGAACCTCGGGAATACTCCCTGTTTTATTCCTATAATCACACTTCTCTTTCCTTCATCATCAGTCCAAATCAACCACCTCATTTTATTGTCGAGTATCACATCATGTGATTCCACTAGTCCATATTGATCATTTTATTATAAGATCTTAAGATCGTGAAGTAGGTCAGACTTCATTACACTATCCCCTGGCTAAAGAGGCAATTCATACCCCTTCCTCCAACAATATGGTTGGTACCCGAAGCCACATCGACGAATCTAAACTCATCCTGTCAAATACCTTGCCCAAATCCCTTCAAAGGGGTACTAGAATTAGAGCTCTCCATAGCACCAAGGTCTAACAAATAACGAAAGTTCATTTGGTGATGGCACCTGAGGCCTCAAGCATAGTGGAATGGTGCTTGGCCTAGAAACTATTTACCATGGTCATGAATCCTCTGGGCATTTCCCATCTCCACCACGGGATTGTGTCTTGTTAACTCGATCACTCTAGTCCTTTCAACGAGACAGTCTTGTTGGTAAATTGACTCTCCACATGTCCATCACCCACCTTTGGTCGAGTACTCCTGGCCCTAGAATAGAATTTTTTGGCCCACTAGCCTAAGATCATGGTATGTTATGCTGATAAGCATAAAAGACAATTGCTAGTGGTGTTGTCGTGGATGCAGTGGTCCTGTGTAGAGAGCCCTCTGCAAAGGAACCTATCATTAAGTTGTCGTGAACAAGGGTCCTAGAAACATATCTTGATAACAAGAGGTCTGGTATGGATGACATTTGATGCTACTACACACCAGATGTTGTTAGTCAAGATGGTCTTGTAGGAGTCCTATTCGAACTCCCTCGGTCAAATCTTCCTTATCTAAGAGGCCTACTGGACTGCATCGTGCAACGTCTGAGGCATTTAGATACTCACCTTCACACAAAAGTTGGATTTAATTATGGTCACGAACTTGTTCATCTCTAGCTTCTTTTTTTTCCGATGTGGGGCATACCAAAGTAGATCCATAGATCTGGTCTCATAATCCTACACCATATGATCACCTTGTCACAAGACGCTGAACTCATCGAGTTGGAGCTCAATGAATTCCTCTGAAAAATTACTTCTCTCGAAACCGTTCCTCAAACTGTTTCCCTAACACAACATCTATGACCATGATTAGTTAAGGTAGGAGTGTCTTCCTCCATATAATATCTCTCCCCTTTAGCTGAAGACCGCATATGTGGACCTTTGTGCTAGAGACTGAAATCACAAAGCGTAAATCACATTGCCTCGCTCTCCAGCCATGCCTCGGCGATTGAGTAATCCATGGCACTCTTGGACTCAGGAAATTAACCATCTTGAGTTTTCCATAAAATCTACCATTATTGGATGGGCCAGGCTGTAGACCCTTACAGGCACAAGCACCCTAGACTTATCCCAACACAGATAGCTAGTCATTCCCTCTGACATTTCCCCAGAAGGACCTTGTCAAACCCAACGTATCCTACACGGAAATCCTCTCATGCTCAAGACTTGTTCTTATCCTTGGGGGTTGGACCCCTCTAGCGCGAGTGTGCCTGGAAGCGTCGTGCCTCCTCCCCTAGCACCACGTTGCGAATATATACAACGTCCTCTAACTGTGATTACCGCAAGGATAGGTTAATAATTCAATTAGTGTTAAGTATAAATCAAGGTCCTAATTCAGTGGAAGGCGTGGATATCCGTAGTCACAGGGTTAAACCTGCAATGATACCATATGTAACGACCCCACCGTTACGACAACCAAACGACATGCCACCGGTAAAAAATAACCCTTTTTTTTCTTTTTTTAAAGGTTGTGTTAGGAAAATTTAAACATCATAATAAACGACAACATCGTCGGCACATCAATCACATAAATTAATGAAAAAATAATAATGCATTAACAATCCAATACGAAACATGGCCGACACCTCATCACCATTCATCATGACACACATCAATGTATTAACATATTAATTAACAACATCCCAGCTTCATTGCATTCTACCATTAAAAATGACGCAATACAGTACAAATCTTAACCTTCCACGCATCTCATAAGGACTATCAATTCTAACTCACAATTAAACATGGTGCACGGGTAACCATCATTGTTATCAACATACATCAACATTAAATATTTGTTACCTACGAGAGTAATAATTCCTAAACATCCTCATGTGAACTTAAGAAAGGGCATGAAATTAAATAACAATTAAATTTATTGCACGAGTGAATCAATCACCTCAGTTCAACACAATTATAAATAATTCTGAGGTGCAAGGAAGAATGATGAAACAATCACATGCCACTAAATTAAGGCACACACATAATTATTATTACTTAACCAATCATGCATCATTATAAAAATCATTGTGCAAGTGAACTAACCACTTAATCATTCATCATTCATATAACGACGCAAGATAAGACATCACATAGTCAACTATGTCTTATCTTCAAGATGCCAAGCATTTAATTGCTAGAATTCACATGTCAAACCATGGCAACGTGTAGGAAGAGACTAAAACCATAAATGTCCATACACATCAGGACACCAATATAATTTTCAATTAAATTGATGGCGCAAAAGACATGTTCTAAAACAACATAATTTTCACAAGATTAAGGCGCGAGAGTAGATTGGTTATTAAAGCAATTCTACTCCACCAAGTATGAAAGTGCAAGAGTAAATCAATTTCTTAGACAATCATTGGCCAACAAAAAAAGGATGTAAGAGAAAACTTTATTTGTTCAATGCACAAAAATAGAAAAAATAAGCAATTGTACTTCAAAATTAAAGAAAAGGCACAAGAAAATCTGATTACTCTAAATCTGAATTTCAATAAATTATAAAAAGACTCTCGCTCAAGAATCTACAATACAATATGGTAAGATTTAAAATTGGTGAAGCCACCCTGGTTTCACTACTACAATATGTAAAAAGGTAACCCACATGCAAAATTCTTAAAACGAGGATAAAAACCACCCACACCTATCAACCTAAGTTAAAGACCACAGTTCAAAGTGCCTAGCGAGGACACTATTCCCAATCTTGATCATCAAAATCCACATTCTAAGCATCAATAACCTGAAAGTGTCATGCACAACATTTTTACGAAAAGGACTAACTAAACAAGGGTAATAAAAGGGGTGGAATGACCATAAGACACCTAGTAATAAAAATTAGTAAAGTAAAAAAAAAATCCAAACTTCCTTAGTTGGAAATCATCCCCTGGGTCCTAAGTTAGGGATAAAATTTTGTCATTGGGCTCAAGTATGTTTAAAAAAATATGCCGCAAAAACTAAGTACTTCTTACCTACAATAATCACTGTGGTACAACCAATTCTTATTATTTAAAGGAGGACAACTTTACTAATGTGAAAACATGCATGGCAAGTTAGTTTCGTATAACCACTTCAGTATTTAATTTTATAACCAACCTTTAATATTGCGGTAGCCCAACGTTGCTTAGATTGTTAATCATACATTTCATAATTTTTAGCATCACTTTGGAGATTAAGGGTGATAATTATCAATATCATTAGAAATTAGATGTTCAATTTTAAGGATTTACTTTTCTATTATTATGGGTCAGTTGTTAATGTTGTAGTGACTATTGGGGTTTGGAGTTATAGAGGTTAAGGGTAATGTTGTAGTGGCCATTGGGATTTGGAGTTATAGAGGTTAAGGGTCATAGGCTATAAGGCTTAGTGGTTATAGGTTTTAAGGTTTAAGAGTTATATAGGTTAATACTTGGGGGTAATAATGATTATAATTGTTATGGTTTAGATGAGTTAGGTGTTAAAGTCCTCAACGGTTAAAAAAACTAAGGTTTATATGATTAGGGATTGCAAAATATAAGGGTTTAAGAATTAGGAAAATAATGGATTGTAGAGGTTAGGAGTGCTAGTGATTATAAGTTATATGCATCATAGAGGTTATGGGTTAGGACTTATAATTTTATGGACTTTAGATTATATGGATCATACTTGTTAGGGGTCATGTGGGTTATAAAGATTGGGTTATAAACGGGTTAGTTAGTGTTTACACTCTTTAGGTTCTATAGGAATTAAGAAATTATGGTGATAGTGGTTTAATAGTTAGAAGGTTTACGGGTCGTAGAGTTTACAAGGGTTAATGACTATAAGGGTGAAAGATTCTTGGTTAGGTTAAACTAGTTTAGGGTTAGAGTACATACTCATTAAGGGTAATAGATATTAGGGGCGATATGGGTTACATTAGTTCAAGATAATAAGAGTAGAAAGGGTTGGGTTATATTGGTTAAAGGAATTAGGTGTGATATTGATTACATGAGTTAAGGATTAAGGGTTAGGGATAATAAGGGTTAAGGGTTATAAGATCATGGGTTAGGGATTAAAACTTATATGGTTTATGATTCATAGGGATTAAATATTACTAAGTTTATGGTTTTTTTGGATTACAAGGTGTAAGGTGTTCGAGGATTCAATAACATGGAAACATGGTTATGGTCAACAAATATTTTTAGAAAGATAATGGTATTTGAAGTCGCCTTTTTTATTGATATTTTATTTAAATATATTTTTTATCCCTCTCTATTTAATATGGTTAACAAATTGTTTTAAAAAGATAATGGTATTTGAAGTAAACCTTTTTTATTGATACTTTATTTAAATATCTTTTTTATCTCTCTAACTATTTAATAGAGCCAAATATAAGATAATTATTTCTCTATACTTAAGAGATTCAAAGTTAAGATGCATATACTAATGTATTCCAAATTTTTACTCTTCTCTATATTTGAAAAATATCAAATTAAAATTAATTTTTATTATACATTTCAAATTATTGATCCCTCTCCTAAAACTAAAACAAATCTATAATATTATATTCAAAATTATGTAATTTTAATATGTATTACATTTTTCCATTTGTAATGTTTATTAATATCTTCATTCTACACTTAATTATAATATTCAACCAAAAAAATGCTCATAACAATCATTTCCTAAACACTAACTTAATTGGAATCATTATTAATTTGATAAATATATCTATTTAATTTTTTATTTTGTTAACATTGAATTTTTAAGAAGGATAAAAATTACATTCTCAATAATGCATACAAACAGCATGCATCATTTAAGGCAGCAAGAATGACCCTCAAAAAGTGACTTCATAAGATAAAAAAAAAATCTACAAAGAATAGCCACCAATCTCAACCCAAAAAACTATTGAACATTGAATTGATAAAAAAAAATATATATATATATATATTTTTTAAATATTAATAATTTTAATCTTTTAAAATAAATTGAATTCTTGATTAAGTAGCAAAATTCCATGAAATTTTAAAAAGTGGATTTTTCCATTTAATAAGTTTGTCTTATAACATCATTTTAGTCAAGATATTTGTTGATCCCTGATAATTGTTAATGTTACTCACGATTTCAAAAACTTTTAAATTAAATTTTAATATATATTACAATATATTTTACCTTTTATTCTAAATTATTAATCTCTCGGCTTAATTAAAAAATACGGAAATTCAAATTACGGAAAATTCCACAACACTGAGCTCGAGTGACTAATTGGAGGAGCCATTCCTTTGGATATTGGACATAAAATAAAAGGATTCAACTGAAGAGGATGTTTACGAGTTTTAATAAGTGTTGGAATTCTGTTGTTTCCAGGAAGAATTTAAAGTTTATACTGTGAAGAAGCTTACGAATAATGGATGAAGAATCTTATTTTGGTTTTGGATAAAAAATTGAATGATTTAAGTTATTAAGTTATCTTTCTATTTAATAAATTTTATTAAAATGAATCTTATTTCTTTTTATTTTTAATAATTTTTTAAATAATAATACATTTATATTTATATATTTTAATATTTATGAACATTCTTAATTTTACATAATTATATTGCCAATTCAAACACTTGATTACCATTAAAGACAACTTTTGTTATACTTAAAATATATGTTATTTTTAATTTTACATAATTATATTGCCAACTCAAACACTTGATTATCATTAAAGACAACTTTTGTTATACTTAAAATATATGTTAGTTTAAATAGATAAAATTAAATTAAGTTGACGAATTTATTAATTTTAATTTTCTAAAAAATATAAATAAATTAAAATAATTATTAATCTCTCTACATTTAATAAATTTTTGTTTAAAATATTAAAATATATAATAATATATTTTAAGTTGTTAATTTTTTATTTAATTAATTTTAATTATTTTTTATAAATTTAAAATTATATTAATATATTTTAAATCTTTTAAAATATCTATTAATTCATGTCAATGGGTTATGTTTTTTTTTTTTTATTATTATTATAAATACCTTTTATTTTATATATAATTTTAAGTGGCTAAAAAAACAGACTTGAGCATAAAATTAAACATGGCTATTGTCTAAAGTTAAGTAGTTGGCTTTGACACTCATTGGATTGAGTTTTGGGTAAGTTAAAATTAGGGTTTTTAATATTGGTTTTGCCTTTTTGAAAAAAGCTACTCTAATTGAGGATAATTTTTATTTACATGGATAAATATTCAACAATTTTTATTTAAATGCATAAATTTTCAACTATTTTTATTTAAATGCATAAATTTTCAATTGTTTTAATCGCTAATTTGAACTTCATTTCAAATTATTCTTGATTGATCATCCACCTCGCTGCCATATATAAATTATCTTTGTGTTGTAATTCTTCTAAAAGTTTTAGTGAAATTTCTGAATTTATGATTTTGATTTCTATCATTCTTATACCTGGAAAGATTTTGATATAAAAGTATTAATCTTTATATTAAAAGTTTCTGTGATTGATATAAAAGTAAGAGTACTTGTTCAAGTAGTTTTTGAGTTTATATAAAATTAGTAATTTTTGTTAAAGAAGCTTATGAGTTATGATTACAATATAATTTGAACTTTTATAGTATCAAAATGTTCAAATTACATTATGCTCTCTTTTTTAATTAAATTGATTAAAGTTAAATAGCTATATCACAACTCACTTGTTATTTTGTGTAGCTTTTCTAAATATTTTAAGTATTTTAATTAGAGGTCCATCAATGTACAAAAATATTGGTAACATTTTTTTAGTTGAGTTTATGATAAATAAGATACTTGTAAACTGTTATGATACATTTTATCTAGTTTGTAATTTTAACTAAAAAAAAAAAGTGATTTTTGGTGTTTATTAAAAATATAATTGTAATTTCCCCGGATGGGGTGTCAGAGTGTGCGTCGTGGCAAGTGATGGGCGAAGGTGTTGGGCACCATTGTGGCATGACGCCACGTGATGGGCTTGTGCCACAGCCCACCACCCTACCCGCAGCTTAAATGGTCTTTAATATGAAGCAAAGGTGCATTTATGCAATAGTCCTTTCGCCCTCGCCGCGAATTCGAATGAAATGGTTCAATATGTTTGAGGCACATCTCTATATGATGGTTGCAGGGTTAATACCTTCACATCACGAGCTCATTTCTGTTCTACTCCACTGGCGTGAGGTAGACCCTGTCATACTCCTCCACCATGTGGTCATAGCTTCCCTGACCAGCTGCACCGATTCTCCAATGACTAGACCCAGAGGCAGACCGAGGAGGGGCTCTCCCTGGAAGCCTCGATGACCCTCGATTACGCCTCCAGACTCGACCTCCATCGAATCCTCCCCATGCCAGCAGACTAATTCTCCTCCTGTCTCTTTGCGAGCTCCGCAGTTCAACTCCATGGCTATAATTCCCCGCACGCCAGTTTCCATCCTGCAGCTCTCCCTAGACCCCCTAGCGTATCCCTCTAACCCCATGTCATTTCGTGACCCTTTGGGCAACATGGGCGGTGACCCCTCTCTTCATGGTGAGCCTAAGCGGGAAGGTACACGTTTCCATGAGTCCTTTGATAGAACGCAATGCAAAGAAAGCCTGTCTGCACTGCATGACCTGGTTTTCGAACTCCGACAGGAGGTAATGGACTTGAATTATCACCTACAGGCTACGGATGCAAAGGTGGCAGGCTTTCTGAAAATTCTCTCATCCCTGCACGAGGCTCTACTTTCGGATTCTGCTGAAACCAGTCCAATGGAGGACCCCGAGGCTGCTACAGGTGGAGATCAGCGCAAGATGCAGAGTCTAGCCGAAACAAGCCGGAAGAAGGACGCGCGCGAGGACGACATCAAGGAAGTTGGGCGCAACGAGGAAGGTGGCAAGCAGTGGGACGATGAGCCGACGTACGTTGAGGAAGAGCCCTGGCCAGGGGACCTTCAAGCCACGTGGCCCGGCTACCTGCCAGGTGTTTAAACTTTTACTGTTGATTTGTATTTCCAGGTTCTAGGTCTTAGGTGATATATAGTATTATTACTCTTTTAACTTATGACTAGCTGGAATAATGGTTTGAAGGGGCTGGCTGGACTAGTTTCCCCATGGATGGGGCAGTCCAGCAAGTGCAGCCTAGACATACATGTATTTTGCTACTTTGCTTCAGATTTTGAAGGCTCTTAATATACTTACACACCTCTTATTTATAAAAAAATATATATAATTGTAATTTTAACTTAAAAATGAGAAAAAAAAGTTAAATTTTTCATTAAATAATTCTAATTTTAACAAAAAAAAAAAAATTGTTTAAAAACAGTTCTACCAAATCTATGAGAAGATTCACCTTTTTTGTCATAAATTGAATTTTAGATTAAAAAATAAAATAATATTTTAAAATAAACTTATTGAAAATAAATAATATCATATGGAACAAAACTATAAAATTATTTTTATTTTAGAATTCACTATAAAAATTATAGATAAATTGAAATAAAAAATAACCAAAAATAACATTATGTAATATATATATATATATATATATATATATATATATATATATATATATAATTGTTAGGATACATTTTATAAAAGTAAGGTGGACCATATTGCAAATATGATCTCAGATATGATTGCAAGTGTGTAAGCTAGATTTTAATATTTTCTTTATGTTATTTATGTTAGTTAATTATGTATTTTGATTATCAGAGTTTCCTTATAACTGCACTTTAGTCTAACATTCTATATACCAGCTCTCTATTATGATCAGAAATTATAAAAGATGTTTATAATATGCAGAAAGAAAAAATAAATACTACTTGATTAAATTTATACTAAAAAAGTTAAAAAAAAAAATAAAACTAAAAATTTTAAGAAAAACTAAAACTAAAAAACAAGATGAGAGAGTTTAGGCTCATAACTTGGGAATGGTGACAATTAGATACCAAGTAAATCAACTATCAATGAAGGGTTCTTGCAACCTCATTTTTTTATTTTTCTCTCTATCATGCAATTAACGTAATAAATTTAATAAAAGAAAACAAAAAAAGTTACACATAATTTTTATGAAAATATTGAATCAACTTCACATAATTTTTTTCAGAATATTTTATTAACACAAGAATCAACTCCACATAGTTTATGTCAAAATATTCTATTAACCAAACAATTAGCCAATCAATCAAACATCACTATTAAAACTTCATAAAGTTCAAAAAAGTCCTAAAACTTTAAAAAGAAATTTTAAAATATTGACGATTCAAGAAGTAAAAATACAACACAGTTTTAATATTTGTATCTTGGAAAGAAACTAAGCTAATCCTCTATCATGGAAATTCATAGTGCATGAACGTAATAGAAAGGTTCTCTATCTAGTCCTATGATGATTTTCAATATGTTATAATCTAATTCATCTAGTGTGTATTAATGCTATTATTATCGTCAAAGAAAAGGGAAAAAAAGGAGAAACCTGTACCTGCTTTTGGGTTGAATTGGATTTTTCATGTGACAGAGTATGAGTTCGTTGGTGGCTTCTTGATCTGTGAAACAAAGTACTACACAGACTGAGTAAATTTACAATACAGGGTGAGTAACCACTTCACATTAATTTATTGTACAAACAACTAATCTCATGTTTGTTGTTACAAAAAGTGAACCAATCCAGGAAAAAAATGAAGGAGGAACCTGCGGGTTAAGCAGGATTCAATTAGAGTCTTTCTAGGTGATCGCTTGTCAATTTCTCCGTGTCTACCTGATCTGTTCGGAAAAAAGATCAAAATTGAAAACAATGCATTGAAGAAAAGCTAAATAACATAGAAAAATTAAGATACCCAAAAACTACATAAAGCAAGTCGATCCAATTCTAAAATAGGAGAGAGATAAAAAAGAACTAGAAAACCTAATGTGTTGAAACAAATGGAAAACAAAAGATTCTTGATCTAAAATATCTTGTCTTATATCCTCATTTTAACCGAATTTAAAAGTAATCAGACATCCATTTTCAAAATATATTCTAAACATAATACTATCCTGCCAATCGTTTGAAAAGTTTAGATGAAAAATCCAACAAAAGGATAATCGAAGAGTAATTTTTAGATGAAAGGGATTCAAATTGCATTAAAAAAATTATGAAGATATCAAAACATTTACATGCATATTGAGAAAATTAGCAAAACCCATGTAGAAATTTTGTGGAGCATAGGTTAATTTGAATTTCAGAATACAAACCAAACCCAGATGCTTCATTGAATAATTTAAAGCATATCAATGGATGAGTTTCGATGAAATGACAACATAAAAGGATGACGATTAAGATACAGTTGAAACCATAAACAAAATTTTCACTATTCAGCACCAAATTAAGATTTCATTACCTTGAGATATAATTACCTGTGAAAACTAATATCTGCTGAACATAGCTGGACTTTTATGGAATGTGGGATGTCTTGATCGATCCATTGAAAATTAGAAATTAAATAGTAGCAAGCTTGTGGATCCTCTTTCCATTCATTTCTTCTCCATCCACTGTTAACGCTAACTGGCAAACCGATACAGAAACACTAATTGGCAAACAGACACAGAAGCAAACAAACTTAACTGGCCAAAATCCATTAAAAACCACAAAACCTGGCCAAAATCTATACACAAAAAAACAACAGTGGCCAAAATCCATAAAAAAATACAACAAAAAATGGCCAAAATCCATACACAAAAAACACATTAACCTGACTGACTGCTAGATGGATGAAGCGAAGAATTTGACAAAAGAACAGTCAATTCCTCATCAATTAGAGATGAAACAGAATTATATAGATTAACGTGACAACATTTTCAACGAACAGTCAATTCCTCATCAACGACTCCAAATCAAAATTTTATCGATTACCGTGATAGCTTTTTCAACAAACGGCTCCAAATCGAACTTTTATCGATTACCGTGATAGCTTTTTCAACCAACAGTTCCAAATCAGAATTTTATTATTACCGTGATAGCTTTTTCAACTAACAGTCAATTCCTCATCAACGGCTTCAAATATTTTTCTAGCCGTTTGGATCATCCTCTAAAACCTGCTCTATTCAACTATACCGGAATCTCCCAGTTTCCATTGTTATTGTTGTTATTATAGAACATTCTAAGAACATATTAACTCACAAAAGGTCGAATTCTTTTTAGCGTTCATCGAACACCCACTTAAATCGTCAACTTCAAAAACGGTTTTTGTGATTGGACATGTTATTTTTATGATTACGATATATGTCATTAAGCAAACCATAAAATATTCCAAGCCACACGTCATATTCACATGGTATATTTCACATGCACACCAATTGTTATATTCACATGTTATATTTCACATGTTTGAAAACAAGCAAGTGTTATATTTCACATACACACCAATTGGAGGTAGCTACCTCTAGCAAATCCAAAATAATTATGATAGATAAAAGATTAATCTTTAAAATTAACAATTTAACATTAACATTGTTTTAGTTTCTTTAATTTTTAATGGTATGAAATAATGTGTCAATTGGGTATAGTTTGGATGCTTGAGAGGAATGATTATTATCTTGCCCACCAAAATATAATTCTCTTAAAATGACATGAATAAGTAAATTGTGGTAATGTTTTCTAACCTTGTTTCATTATATGTATTGGAAAGTTTCTTTGATTCAATTGAATATCAAAAAAACTCCTTTCACTTTTTTTTTAAATAATGATATGAAATGATGTTTTATTATTAATAGTCATAAAAAAATAAAGTCAGATATCAAATTGATGAATGAGACTCCCTTGTTTGTGAGACAAGGGACCCCCCTCCTAGCAGGGGGATTTGACTACTAAAGTATACAAAAGTATACATACCCTACCCCCTCTAGATGTGAAGTTATGACCTCTTAGGAGGAAACACATGTTCTTAATCATTAGGCCCACTTAGACTATATGCAATCTTTTAAGTGTTGTCTAAATGTTCTACGAAATGATTTTTTTAGTTGGAATTTGGCTATATAAATATGCACTAAATCACTATTTTTTGTTGTTTAAAATTAATTTCTGAATACATAAATCTATTTAACAAGATGAAAAGCTATTAAGACACTCTTATTAAGAAGCTATATAAATATGCACTAAATCACTATTTTTTGTTGTTTAAAATTCATTTATGAATACATAAATGGATTTAGCAAGATGAAAAACTATTAAGACACTTTTATTAAGAAATAATCACTCAAATATGTGGATCTAACAATTTATTTTCAACTTTCTGACAAATATACGTGGAGAAAAAGACACAAAACAACAGTTAAAAATATATAAAACATCTAACTAAATGTATGGAAATGCATTAAGAGTATGGACAATGTAGTAGTAAATTAATATAACTACCATATCTATTTTGTATAGCTCAGATCGAGAATCTCCATGACTATGAACACCATGGTTGTAAACCCTACCTTCAGAATGATCGAACCGCTCGTCCTTGGCATAAACAAAATGACCAAAATGCCGAACAAGAGATATCGAGGGTTGTAATTCTGAGACTGGAAGTATTAATGTGCAATATTGTAATTTGTTGGTGCCATTGACATGTCGAGTTATATTAATCACAACAACACATAATCCATAGCTAGAGCAGGTTAATCACGTGTTGGTGCCATTGACGTCTCCAGTTAAGTACTAGTTATATTAATCTCAACAACACATAATCCATAGGTTACGTGCCTCTGAAGGCTTAGTAATTGTGCACGTTAGCTTGAAATGTTTAATGCTATAAAGCGACCTGTCGTACGCTGGTGAGCCATGTAACCCTTGACACGGTTGAAGTATAACCTTTGCAAGCCAAGTGGATATAGTTACGCAGGGTAAAAGCTTAAGTATGGTAACAAACAACGAATGCACATAATGGAAGGATAGTGTTATAGTTGCAGTGGTAAATAACTATTGTTATGATTTGATAATATTATATAAATAGATATATTTACATTGAATCGCCTCCCTATAAATCTAGAGATCATTGAGAAAGATGCGCTCTTTGTATTTGTAAACCACACTTAATTAATTGATCTCTAAGCATAGAAGCATGAAAACAATTAAGAGATCATATAGAGGTTAATCAAGTTTAATCCTAAACAAAAGAGATATATAGGTAAACAAAATAGATCCTCGCATATGATAAGAAATATTAATTATCCTCGTAAATATGTGTGAGGTTATAAATAAGATATTATGAATAGAAATCATTGTATAATATATTGGATAGAAGGAGATAGAAATTATTTACCTTGGCCACACCTCCTTTTCAGAACAGGTACTTTGTCATGCCACTTTCATGAGAGTAGGATGAGAGTTTATAAAAATGAGTACATATAATCAAAGTACATGAGATAGAAAGATATTCAAAATACTTTTCATGAGAGTAGGATCAGATTTTATAAAAAATGAGTACATATAATTAAAGTACATGAGATAGAAAGATATTCAAAATACTTTATAAGAACATTTAATTTCTAAAAAAAATATGGTTATTAGGAGTCATTACATATAGGGTTACATATAGGGTTTAGGAATTTTGGGGATTATAGGTATAAGGGTCTATATATTTAATAGGTGTTAGGAATTGGGTGGGACTAAGGTTATAAGGATTATAGATGAGGTTTTATGTTAATAGGGGTTTTGTAAGTTATAAGAGTTAGTGGTTTAACAATGATAAGGTTTAAACATTTTAGGTATTAGGAGTTATATGTTTTACAAGGGTTAGGGGTTACATGTTAAAGGGTTTAAGTGTTAGGTATTATAATGGTTAAGGGTTATAGACACTAGGGATTAGCCATTACAAGTGTTAAGAATTATAAGTGTTAGGATTTATACTGTTATAAAGGTTCAAGGTTATAATAGTTAACTAGTGGTTATACTAATTTTTGGTGATGATATGAGTCATATGGGATAGGAGTTATATAGTTTATAGCGGGAATTAGTGGTTACATGGGATAATGGTTTAGGTTGATAGATGTTAAATGAATGGGAGGTTATGTGATGCAAGGCGCAAGCTTCTCCTACTCCAGCACTCACAGGATCGTTCAATTTCTTCTCATGAGCCGGATTGGCTCTTTCTATTCCTCCTATGGAATCCCTTGCCTGAAAACCTCAATCCACAGGTCCTTTTACTTTCTTTCACGGCCTCCTACACTTAACCGTGATTATCCCCGACTCTGTATCGGGGTTCGGGGTTTCGGGCTTTTTGCTGTCGAGAGTTGCTATACTCTCCAACTCCTGATCCCCGATGAGCTCTTAGCGCATTAACCCTCCAGGCTAAGCCTTTAGTCCACGTGACCGTCTCCTATATGACCGCAGCCATATACTGCTGTCGGGGTTTCAAACTTTTCGATGTCGAGGGTTTCTTACCTCTCGAATCCCCGATTACCGATGCGCCCGTTTCTCTATCCTTAGCCCCATATTGGCGCGCTCTAGCCCACATGACCCCCTGTCATATGTCTGCGACTTTAAAATCCTGTCGGGACTCCTCCTATCGGAGTTTCGGCGTTTTCTATGTCCAAAGGCGCATTTCCACGGGACTCACGATATGTCGATCCCCGATGCGCTCCTTCTTGGTCGTAGCTCATTCTGGCTATACCATGGTCCACATGACCACCAACCATATCCATATAGCTTCCCATCGGGGTTTCGGGGTTTGCGATGTCAATGTGCATGCGTCCCCTGGATCCGTGATCCTCCGATGACTCACAACCGTCGACCTGTCAATGGTCCTTTCACCCGTCATGAAAACCTACCACCTATCCTCCTTGCTAGGCTCCTCTGTGGTCCACCTTCGTCACGATCAGGAAATCGCGTATCGCGATTTCGCGATTCTAAATGCTACGATTTCTTTGTCTTCAGAAACCCCGAAATGTCGAACCCCGACTCGCTCTGGATTTCTGTCGTGTGTCCTGTCTGAGATCCACGGTTGTGGTCTCTTCTCACATTTTCGGGGTTCAACAGGCCTCGAACTCTCAGTCTCGAGACTCCCGATGTGTCAACGACGCTCGATCCTTTGACACTTGTCCTTGCATATGGACGGTCCAGATCTCGTCGAGATTTTGAGACTTACAGTGTCTCAATTCTTACGACCTCAGGAATCTCGATTTCCCAAGTGTCGATATCCCGATGGTTAAACCTCGTGCAGCGTCCATAGATCCGACGGCTGTCGGGTATCTGTCCCAGATCTAATGACCCAAATCCGTTCTTTTGTGCGCTCCTCCTCGAGAGGCTGACTTTACGCTACTCCTCCCTATCTAACAGCTGACGAGATTTCTGCATGAGATCCGATGGCTATTGCTCTCCTCTTCGGTGTGCCTCTTCTGACGCCTTCCTGGACATAAACTCTTCAATGGTCCATATCTCTCTATCTACCGATCTGACAGTTGTTGTGCTCTCACCTGAGATTCTTGTGCATTCTTCCTGTCTTGGGAGAATTTTGAAGGTCCCAAAGGCCTCGACCTTTGCTTCTTTTATCTCTCTGCAAGCTTTTCAACTCTGAGCTTCGCTAATGCGTGCGAAAACATTGTTCCTCTTGAGCTTCTACAAACACTCAGACCCCTAAGGGATTTTGTCTTTCTTCTCCCACAGATGGAGAATATGGACACCCTCCTGGTTATTATTCACCCAAGCAACCTCTTGCTGAGCCTTCTGGGTATTTAGTAACCCCGCGAAGATCCCTTAGTGGATTCCTCTTCCAAATCCAAAACCTGAATAGTTTTCTTCTCTTATGTGCCTGTCTGCACACTCACTCAATGCCCACCTGGCAGAGTATCTTCTCCCAGAACTTCTAGCAGTTCAGTTCTTCTCTGTGCACCTATGCACTTGCTCAATGCCCACTTGGCAGAGCTCTCAGAATCCTCAGTGATTCTGGTCCTCTTAAGAACTCACAGTAGAGTTCTTCTCCAACGCAACGTGTGCGTATGCTCAATGCCCACTTGGCAGAGCTCTACAAAATTTGCAGTAGAATTATGTCTGCAACCGTGTCTCTCCTACATATCCCTGCCTCCAAGGTGTTCAATAACCTTGAGGTCTTCTTCTTGAGTTGTTGACTTCAGTCCTGTGCCTCAACACGCCTTTCTCTAACTTCGCAGAGTTCAGAAGTGCAACCTCTGTGCACGGCTCTCAGAACCTGCAGCGTTCTGTCACACCCTCCTCGTGTAAAGCCTCAAAGACCTTCAACTAAAATCACACACTCTTGCAGAATGCATCAACAATCATTCATTCGAAACACACATAGAGAACACACAAAGACATCCACATAACATACCGAAATGCAGGAAAAACTGCTATGTTCTATTAACAATGGCAAATGCTTGAATTTACAAAGTGTTCTCGAGCTCTCTCTGCCTCTTCTCCTACAACCATACTAACTCAAAATGAGATATGAAAATCTCTTTTACCTGAGGGGCTCATCGAGCGCTTCCCTCCAGGTTCACCTGCTCTAATAAATTACATTCAATGGCTGTCTAGTCGAGTGCCTAGATCTAGATCTCACCCGATCTACAATAAAGGCCGATCTACCTAACGCTTGCACAAAGGCACGGCTTCTATGGCTCAATAGCCTAAGAAGTCAAATTACATTCATAAAAAATATTAAATGAGGCTACGCCTCCCTTTTAGCATTTGAATGCATGCGCACTGATGTGGCTGGCTAGCTGGCTGGCTGCATGGAGAGATGCTCCTGCATCATTATGAATATTATAGATATTAGTAGTTATTGAATAGTGATTTTATAGGTTATAAGGGTTAGGGTTTATAGGGGTTAGTAGTTATAAGTGTTAAGGTTTATGATTTAGAATTTAATAATAATAATAATAATAATAATAATAATAATAATAATAAACTATTTTTAAGGTCACAGCTAAGTAAAAAGACAAATTGGTGTATGATACCCCCTCATTTATGAGATAGGGGACCTGTTGATTAAGGTTGATTGTCATTTATGTCAACCCTTGAAGAAAGTCTGGTAGCGAATTCTGGTAGCACAAAGGTTTAGGTAATGGACCCAAGGTTGTTTCATGTATAATGGTATGAGTTTTAATATATTTGAAGGTAATATTATTCTATATGGATAGTACATGTCATGTCATTTCTAGTGGTATGTGGAATGTCACATAACTCCTCACGGTTTGAGATTTATGGCCTTATGAAGTTGGAGGACCCTCATATGTTGGCTTGAAGCCTCAAAAATTCAAAGAAGTCAAAGATCTTGCAAAGAATAAATTATTATTTAAATGATAAAATAAAGTGACAAAGCCACGAATGATTATTTAAATAATAAAATGAAGTGATAAAATCAAAGAAAATTATTTAAATGATAAAGTGAGGGGACAAAGTCAAGGGGGAATATTTAAATGATAAAGTAATGGTGAACTTTCTAATTATGGAAAGTGTTTAACCCTAAAAATGAAGAAAATATATTCAGTGATGTATAAATGGGTTAAGTGACCTAGAAAGAACTTAAGTGACCTAGAAATGCGTTAAGTGACCTAGAAATATGTTAAGTGACCTAGAAATGGGTTAAGTGACCTAGAAGATGCTTCTAAGGAAGATATTTGGAGACTATAAATAAGAGGCAAGGATCTCTCATTTCACATCACACTTGAGCATATTAAATATCTATAGGTGACTGAGGTAACAAAAGCATATCTAAGACGAATTTCAGAGGGAAAGTGAATAAAACAAGGCTGGAATTCAAGGGAGGATAAATTCTTTTGATGATACTTTCTAAGGTATGTTATTTACAGGTCATCTCACCATTTTCGCAATAATGCTTTTTCTAGAATGATTGAGACCATGAAATTGATAGGCCATTGAGGAAACATATCCAAGTATCTATGGTAAAAGATCAATCTTGTGGTTCATTGTATTTTTGGAGTTACACTCCATGGAAAATAGGGTTTGTGGCTAGTCCTTAAATTGGTCAAAAACATGTGTTTAGGGTAAAAACGTCATAAATTCTTCATAATAGATCCAAATTAAATAAGACCAAATATTTTGGTTAGAGTATAGTATTTAGTATTCTTTGTAACATTTTCATATCCATTCAAAAAATATTCCATGCGGGGCACGCTCTACAAGGTCACTTTCTAGAATAAGGCATAATTCAACAAGGTATGTAATTTTTACTATAACTCCTTTTCTGAGAGGTTCCAAGTAGTGACACTTGGAGGAATTGCATTAAACAAGTTGAATGACATTGTGTATTATTTTCATATCTTTATTTATTACAGGTACGTAGTTATGATTATTTCAAGTTAGGTTTCTTCACTAATCCCAAACTAGTCATGAGAGACTGATGAAAAGTTTGATGAAAATGTTAGTCTCTTATTGTGAAAGCTAAGGAAGGTTTGTAGGTATGTGATCATATACACCATGTCTATTACAAAGTTACAAATCATATTTGGATGATTAAATTGACGAGAGATTTTGGTTAAGGTACATGTTGGGTACATGGCTGAGACAAGTAGCTGATGAGTTGGCACACACATGAGGTGTATAGTTGATGACGTTGGTACATATTGATGAGTCATAGTTGATGAGTAGTTTAAACATGATTGGTACATACTTGGTACATGGTTGGATGCACTTTTTTATGGTATAGGTTGATGAGTAGTTTAAACATGATTGGTACATACTTGGTACATGGTTGGATGCACTTTTTTATGGTATAGGTTGATGACAGGTTGTTTGGTATAGGTTGGTTCATGGTTTATGCACTTTTTTATGGTACATGTTAATTACAGGTTGAGGTACTGGTTGATGCATGGTTTAGGTTTATTGGTACAGGTTTACAGTGGTATATCTCAGAGTGATAGTGTGACAGTGGTTCCATCATTCTACTTCTACTTCAGGGGGGATGGACGGGGCAAGGACAGGCAGTTGTAGCCACCTTCCGGTTGTAGCCGGAGAACATAAGGGGTTGTAGCCAAAGAATATTGGAGTTGGAGCTTACTTCAGGTTGTAGCCTGAGAAACAAGGGGGTTGGAGCCTCCTTCTAATTTCAGCTGGAAAACAAGGGAAGTTGGTGCTTCCAATGAATGCAATTCTTCAAGACATATAATAAAAAACATTATGTGGTTTTCTCCCGCTTTGGTTTTCCATGTAAAACACTC
>JASDQU010502766.1:10124-62383 GCA_032191745.1 Picea mariana | reverse complement strand
AACCATAAACAAAATTTTCACTAGTCAGCACCAAATTAAGATTTCATTACCTTGAGATGTAATTACCTGTGAAAACTAATATCTGCTGAACATAGCTGGACTTTTATGGAATGTGGGATGTCTTGATCGATCCATTGAAAATTAGAAATTAAATAGTAGCAAGCTTTTGGATCCTCTTTCCATTCATTTCTTCTCCATCCACTGTTAACGCTAACTGGCAAACCGATACAGAAACACTAATTGGCAAACAGACACAGAAGCAAACAAACTTAACTGGCCAAAATCCATTAAAAACCACAAAACCTGGCCAAAATCTATACACAAAAAAAACAACAGTGGCCAAAATCCATAAAAAAATACAACAAAAAATGGCCAAAATCCATACACAAAAAACACATTAACTTGACTAACTGCTAGATGGATGAAGCGAAGAATTCGACAAAAGAACAGTTAATTCCTCATCAATTAGAGATGAAACAGAATTATATAGATTAACGTGATGATAGCTTACAGCTCCAAATAAAAATTCCTCATCAACGGCTCCAAATAAAAATTTTATCGATTACCGTGATAGCTTTTTCAACAAACTGCTCCAAATCAAAATTTTATCGATTACTGTGATAGCTTTTTCAACCAACAGCTCCAAATCAGAATTTTATTATTACTGTGATAGCTTTTTCAACTAACAGTCAATTCCTCATCAACGACTTCAAATATTTTTCTAGCCGTTTGGATCATCCTTTAAAACCTGCTCTATTCAACTATACCGGAATCTCCCAGTTTCCATTGTTATTGTTGTTATTATATAACATTCTAAGAACATATTAACTCACAAAAGGTCGAATTCTTTTTAGCGTTCATCGAACACCCACTTAAATCGTCAACATCAAAAACGGTTTTTGTGATTGGACATGTTATTGTTATGATTACGATATATGTCATTAAGCAAACCATAAAATATTCCAAGCCACACGTCATCGTCTTGAAAACAACCAAGTGTTATATTTCACATGCACACCAATGGGAGGTAGCTACGCTCTAGCAAAGCCAATATAATTATGATAGATAAAAGCTTAATCTTTAAAATTAACAATTTAACATTAACATTGTTTCACTTTTTTTAATCTTTAATGGTATGAAATAATGTGTCAATTGGGTATAGTTTGGATGGTTGAGAGGAATGATTATTATCCTGCCCACTAAAATATAATTCCCTTAAAATGACATGAATGCGTACATTGTGGTAATGTTTTCTAACCTTGTTTCATTATATCTATTGGAAAATTTTCTTTGATTCAATTGAATATTAAGAAAACTCCTTTCACTTTTTTTTAAATAATGGTATGAAATGATGTTTTATTATTAATAGTCATAAAAAAATAAAGTCAGATATCAAATTGATGAATGAGACTCCTTTGTTTGTGAGACAAGGGACCCCCCTCGTAACAGGGGGATTTGACTACTAAAGTCTACGAAGGTATACATACCCTACCCCCTCTAGATGTAAAGTTATGACCTTTTAGGAGGAAACACATGTTCTTAATCATTAGGCCCACTTAGACTATATGCAATCTTTTAAGTGTTGTCTAAATGTTTTACGAAATGATTTTTTTCGTTGGAATTTGACTATATAAATATGCACTAAATCACTATTTTTTATTGTTTAAAATTCATTTATACATAAATGGATTTAACAAGATGAAAAACTATTACGACACTCTTATTAAGAAGCTATATAAATATGCACTAAATCACTATTTTTTGTTGTTTAAAATTCATTTATGAATACATAAATGGATTTAGCAAGATGAAAAACTATTAAGACACTTTTATTAAGAAATAATCACTCAAATATGTGGATCTAACAATTTATTTTCAGATTTCTGACAAATATTACCAAAAAATACTTTTCTAACTATAAAATTTACATGGAAGAAGAGACACAAAACAACAGTTATAAATATATAAATCAAGTGTTGATGCCATTGACGTCTCCAGTTAATCCAGAGCAGGTTAATAACGTGTTGGTGCCATTGACGTCTCCAGTTAAGTACGAGTTATATTAATCTCAACAACACATAATCCATAGGTTACGTGCCTCTGAAGGCTTAGTAATTGTGCACGTTAGCTCGAAATGTTTAATGCTATAAAGCGACCTGTCGTACGCTGGTGAGCCATGCAACCCTTGACACGGTTGAAGTATAACCTTTGCAAGTCAAGTGGAGATAGTTACGCAGGGTAAAAGCTTAAGTATGGTAACAAACAACGAATGCACATAATGGAAGGATAGTGTTATAGTTGTAGTGGTAAATCACTATTGTTATGATTTGATAATACTATATAAATAGATATATTTACATTGAATCGCCTCTCTATAAATCTAGAGATCATTGAGAAAGATGCGCTCTTTGTATTTGTAAACCACACTTAATTAATTGATCTCTAAGAATGGAAGCATGAAAACAATTAAGAGATCATATAGAGGTTAATCAAGTTTAATCCTAAACAAAAGAGATATATAGGTAAACAAAATAGATCCTCGCATATGATAAGAAATATTAATTATCCTCGTAAATATGTGAGGTTATGAATAAGATATTATGAATAGAAATCATTGTATAATATATTGGATAGAAGGAGATAGAAATTATTTACCTTGGCCACACCTCCTTTTCGGAACAGGTACTTTGTCATGCCACTTTCATGAGAGTAGGATTAAAGTTTATAAAAATGAGTACATATAATCAAAGTACATGAGATAGAAAGATATTCAAAATACTTTTCATGAGAGTAGGATCAGAGTTTATAAAAAATGAGTACATATAATCAAAGTACATGAGATAATCAAAGTACATGAGATAGAAAGATATTCAAAATACTTTATAAGAACATTTAATTTCTAAAAAAAAATATGGTTATTAAGAGTCATTACATATAGGGGTTAGGGATTTTGGGGATTATAGGTATAAGGGTCTATATATTTAATAGGTGTTAGGAATTGGGTGGGACTAAGGTTATAAGGATTATAGATTAGGTTTTATGTTAATAGGGGTTTTGTAAGTTATAAGAGTTAGTGGTTTAATAATGATAAGGTTTAAACATTTTAGGTATTAGGAGTTATATGTTTTACAAGGGTTAGGGGTTACATGTTAAAGGGTTTAAGTGTTAGGTATTATAATGGTTAAGGGTTATAGACACTAGGGATTAGCCATTACAAGTTTTAAGAATTATAAGTGTTAGGATTTATACTGTTATAAGGGTTCAAGGTTATAATAGTTAACTAGTGGTTATACTAATTTTTGGTGATGATATGAGTCATATGGGATAGGAGTTTTATAGTTTATAGCGGGAATTAGTGGTTACATGGGATAATGGTTTAGGTTGATAGATGTTAAATGAATGGGAGGTTATGTGATGCAAGGCGGAAGCTTCTCCTACTCCAGCACCTGCTCACAAGATGGTTCAATTTATTCTCATGAGCCGGATTGGCTCTTTCTATTCCTCTTATGGAATCCCTTACCTGAAAACCTGACGCAATCCACAGGTCCTTTTACATTCTTTCACGGCCTCCTACACTTCACCGTGATTATCCCCGACTCTGTATCGAGGTTCGGGGTTTCGGGATTTTCGCTGTCGAGAGTCACTATACTCTCCAACTCCCGATCCCCGATGAGCTCTTAGCGCATTAACCCTCCAGGCTAAGCCTTTAGTCCACGCGACCGTCTCATATATGACCGCAACCATAAACTGCTATCGGGGTTTCGAACTTTTCGATGTCGAGGGTTTCTTACCTCTCGAATCCTTGATTACCGATGCGCCCCTTTCTCTATCCTTAGCCCCATATTGGCGCGCTCTAACCCACATGAAACCCTGTCATATGTCTGTGGCTTTAAACTCTTGTCGGGACTCCTCCTATCGGAGTTTCAGCGTTTTCAATGTCCAAAGGCACATGTCCGTGGGACTCGCGATATGTCGATCCCCGATGTGCTCCTTCTTGTTCGTAGCCCTTTCTGGCTATACCATGGTCCACGTGACCACCAACCATATGATCGCAGCCATATAGCTTCCCATCGGGGTTTCGGGGTTTGCGATGTCAATGTGCATGCGTCCCCTGGATCCGCGATCCTCCGATCCCCGATCCTCCGATGACTCACGACCATTGACCTGTTAATGGTCCTTTCACCCGTCATAAAAACTTGCCACCTATCCTCCTTGCTAGGCTCCTCTATGTCCCACCTCCATCACGATTGGGAAATCACGTATCGCGATTTCGTGATTCTAAATGCTACGATTTCTTTGTCTTCAGAAACCCCGAAATGCCGAACCCCGACTTGCTCTGGATTTCTGCCGTGTGTCCTGTCTGAGATCCAAGACTGTGTTCTCTTCTCACAGTTTTGGCGTTCAACAGGCCTCGAGCTCTCAGTATCGAGACTCCCGATGTGTTGACGACACTCGATCCTTTGACACCTATCCTTGTAGATGGACGGTCCAGATCTCGTCGGGATTTCGAGACTTACAGTGTCTCAATTCTTACGACCTCAGGAATCCCAATTTCCCGAGTGTCGATATCCCGATAGCTAAACCTCGTGCAGCTTCCATAGATCCGACGACTGTCGAGTATCTGTCCCAGATCTGATGACCCAGATCTGTTCTTTTGTGTTCTCCTCTTCCAGAGGTTGACTTTACGCTACTCCTCCCGATCTAACAGCTGACGATATTTCTACATGAGATCCGACGGTTGTCGCTCTCCTCTTCTGTGCGCCTCTTCTGACGCCTTCCTATATGTAAACTCTTCAACGGTCCAGATCTCTCTATCTATCGATCTGACGGCTGTTGTGCTCTCACCTGAGCTTCCTACGCATTCTTCCTGTCTTGGGATAATTTCCAAGGTCCCAAAGGCCTTGACCTTTTCTTATTTTCTCTCTCTGCGAGCTCCTCAACTCTCAGCTTTGCCAATGCGTGCGAAAACGTTGTTCCTCCTGAGCTTCTGCAAACACTCAGACCCCTAAGGGATTTTGTCTTTCTTCTCCCACAGATGGAGAATATGGACACCCTCATGGTTATCCTTCACCCAAGCAACCTCTTTCTGAGTCTTCTGGGTATTTAGTAATCCCGCGAAGATCCCTCAGTGGATTCCTCTTCCAACTCCAGAACTCGAAGATTTCTCTTCTCTTCTGTGCCTGTCTGCACACTCACTCAATGCCCACCTGGCAGAGTATCTTCTCCCAGAACTTCTAGCAGTTCTATTCTTCTCTGTGCACCTATGCACTTGCTCAATGCCCACTTGGCAGAGCTCTCAGAATCCTCAGTGATTCCGGTCCTCTTAAGAACTCACAGCAGAGTTCTTCTCCAATGCAACCTGTGCATATGCTCAATGCCCACTTGGTAGAGCTCTACAGAATTTGCAGCAGAATTCTGTCTGCAACTGTGTCTCTCCTACAAAACCCTGCCTCCAAGGTGTTCAACAACCTTGAGGTCTTCTTCCTGAGTTGTGACTTCAGTCTTGTGCCTCAGAATGCCTTTGTCTGACTTCGCAGAGTTCAGAAGTGCAACCTCTGTGCATGGCTCTGAGAACCCGCAACGTTCTGTCACACCCTCCTGGTGTAAAGCCTCAAAGACCTTCACCTGAAATCACACACACTCCTGTAGAATGCATCAATAATCATACATTCACAACACACATAGAGAACACACACAGACATCCACATAACATACAGAAATGTAGGAAAAACTGCTCTGTTCTATTAACAATGGCAAATTCCTGAATTTACAAAGTGTTCTTAAGCTCTCTCTGGCTCTTCTCCTACAACCATACTAACTCAAAATGAGATATGAAAATCTATTTTACCTGAGGGGCTCATCAAGAGCTTCCCTCCAGGTTCACCTACTCTAATAAATTACATTCAATGGTTGTCTAGTCTAGCGCCTGGATCTAGATCTTAGCCGATCTACAATAAAGGCCGATCTACCTAACGCTTGCACAAAGGCATGGCTTCTATGGCTCAACAACCTAAGAATTTAAATTACATTCATAAAAAATATTAAATGAGGCTACGCCTCCCTTTTAGCATTTGAATGCATGCACACTGACATGGTTGGCTGGTTGGATGGCTGCCTGGAGAGATGCTCCTACATCATACTCCTCAGGTGCAAAATCATGAGTTCCTGCTCATGCGCTTCCCCTCTGAGTTGTTGGAAATCCTCCTGGATCCCAAATAAGTCTTTGGAGCTTTCCATCTGCTCCATTCTGTTGCTGTTGCTTCTTCTGCATTGCTACTACTATTGTTGCTCTTCTGCTCAGCCTCTCCCTGCTGGCAGTGTCTGCTGACTTCAACATCAGTTCCATGATCTCACTGATCACTTCATCCTACTGCTCCCATGGCTGGTTCGATTTTTGTAGTCTCCTCAGCTGCAAAAATTTTTGGCCATTGGGGAGATCATCATGATCTCCCACGCCTTCCTCCTTACCTTCTTCCAACCTCACCTGTTGGATGTGCCTTCCCTGCACTCTCACCCTTTCTTCCAGGGCTTCTATCTGCTGCCACAGCTCAGCAAAACATATTTTTTCTGCCTCTTCCTCTTCTGCTCCTGCTGCAAACTCCCATGTTGTAGTCTCTTCAGCTTCAATGCTGAATGCGCTGAGACATCCCTCGAAGTGCTCACTTTCTCCTTCCGCTTATGCTTCTTCTTCTGTTGTCAACTCCAATGCTACAACGCTCTCAGCTTGCTAGCTAAAATCATTGAGCCATTCCTCAGATCGCTCATTCTTCCCTTCATCTGCTTGCGCAGTCTCAAATGTCTGCTTCAATTTTCTTTTGACAGTCATCGTCAGTTGTAACTGTTCTGCTGTTGCACCATCTGCAACACAAATTTCTACCTCCTCCTAGGCACGTGGTAGGAATACTCCAATTCCCCCAATCATCAGAATATCATTTTGATCTTCCTCCTCTTTTGTCAGCTGCATCTACTGATCCAAGTCCATCCTTGAGCTCACCTGCTCTGTCAGCTCCCCTGGCTGATTCTGACTCATAAGTTCATCCCTGCCCATCTAGAAATATGGGATGCTTTGGCTATCTTCTTGGCAGATTTTGAGATCAACCGATCCCATTTTCATCAGCACCCAATGCTGAGTTGAACTCACCTCCGAGTCCCTGATACTTTCAGACAGTCTCGAACTTTCATCTCTGCCCACCTGGCAATATGAGATGTTCTCGCTGCCCTCCTGGCAGTCTTCGAGATCCCGCAACGATCTCTGATCATTACCCTATTGGCAATGCAAAATTTCCTCACTGTCCTCCTGACAGTCCATGAGATCTTCAGTTGATCTCATCTCTATTCCCTTGCCCATCTGGCAATATGGAAACCTTCCACTGCCCTCCTGGCAGTCTATGAGATCCCGCAGTGATCTCTGATCATTCTCTTCACCGAGAATGTCTCCAATCTCTGGTTCACAGATTTGAACCATTTCTTCCTCCTCTGTGGCCTTGAGGTTTTTAGCATACCTCAGCCATTTTCTCAACAGCCTACGCTGTCTTATGACCATCAACTGCTTGACTGGCCAACTTGCCTTCGGCTTCTTCATGGGCCACTCATACACCCATCTCGGCTTCCTATCCTACTGCATCTTCAATTCCAGCTCCTCCATTTTTTCCCTGATATCAACAAGCTCATTCAATCTTTCGGTTGGGCTCATCACCTCTGGCTTCTTTCATTTAGCAGACCTATGGCCTTCAATAGTCATCCTGCTGTCTCTATCTACTCTCCTAGCAAACCTGTTGTCACTCTGCATCAAGAGTGTCTCCAGTTTCATCTTATAGTCCCCCTGACTGTCTATGGATTGTTGCCTTCCTGCAAACAATCCTTACAGAGTCTTCCAACGCTCTGTCTTCTTCTTGCCTCCGCTTTTCTCCTCTTTCCTGAAATATACAGACCAGAAATTAGCTCTGATACCACTCTGACGTAAGGCGCAAGCTTCTCCTACTCCAACACCTGCTCACAATATCGTTCAATTTCTTCTCATGATCCGGATTGGCTCTTTCTATTCCTCCTATGGAATCCCTTGCCTGAAAACCTAACCCAATCCACAGGTCCTTTTACTTTCTTTCATGGCCTCCTACACTTCACCGTGATTATCCCCGACTCTGTATCGGGGTTCGGGGTTTCGGGATTTTCATTGTCGAGAGTCACTATACTCTCCAACTCCCGATCCCTGATGAGCTCTTAGCGCATTAACCCTCCAGGCTAAGCCTTCAGTCCACATGACCGTCTCCTATATGACCGCAGCCATATACTGCTATCGGGGTTTCATACTTTTTGATGTCGAGGGTTTCTTACCTCTCGAATCCCTGATTACCGATGCACCCCTTTCTCTATCCTTAGCCCCATCTTGGCACACTCTAGCCCACATGACCCCCTGTCATATGTCCGTGGCTTTAAACTCCTGTCGGGACTCCTCCTATCGGAGTTTCGGCGTTTTCAATGTCCAAAGGCGCATGTCCACGAGACTCGCGATATGTCGATCCCCGATGCGCTCCTTCTTGTTCGTAGCCCGTTCTAGCTATACCATGGTCCATGTGACCACCAACCATATGATCGCAGCCATATAGCTTCCCATTGGGGTTTCGGTGTTTGCAATGTCAATGTGCATGCGTCCCCTCGATCCGCGATCCTCCGATCCCCGATCCTCCAATGACTCACAACCATTAACCTATCAATGGTCCTTTCACCCGTCATGAAAACCTGCCACCTGTCCTCCTTGCTAGGCTCCTCTGTGGCCCACCTCCGTCATGATCAGGAAATCGTGTATTGCGATTTTGCGATTCTAAATGCTACGATTTCTTTGTCTTCAGAAACCCCGAAATGTCGAACCCTGACTCACTCTGAATTTCTGTCGTGTGTCCTGTCTGAGATCCACGGCTGTGGTCTCTTCTCACAGTTTCGGGGTTCAACAGGCCTCGAACTCTCAGTCTCGAGACTCTCGATGTGTCGATGACGCTCGATACTTTGACACATGTCCTTGCAGATGGACAGTCCAAATCTCATCAGGATTTCAAGACTTATAGTGTCTCAATTCTTACGACCCCAGGAATCCTGATTTCCCGAGTGCTGATATCCCAATGGCTAAACCTCGTGCAACTTCCATAGATCCGACGGTTTTCGAGTATCTATCCCAGATCTGATGACCCAGATCTGTTCTTCTATGCGCTCCTCCTCCAGAGGCTGACTTTACACTACTCCTTCTGATCTAATAGCTAACAGAATTTCTGCATGAGATCCGATGGCTGTCGCTCTCCTCTTTTGTGCGCCTCTTCTGATGCCTTCCTGGACGTAAACTCTTCAATGGTCCAGATCTCTCTATCTGTAGATCTGACGGCTGTTTTTCTCTCACCTAAGCTTCTTGCGCTTTCTTCCTGTCTTGGGAGAATTTCCAAGGTCCCAAAGGCCTCGACCTTTGCTTCTTTTCTCTCTCTGTGAGATCCTCAACTCTGATCTTTGCCAATGCATGTGAAAATATTGTTCCTCCTGAGCTTTTGCAAACACTTAGACCCCTAAGGGATTTTGTCTTTCTTCTCCCACAGATGGAGAATATGGACACCCTCATGGTTATCCTTCACCCAAGCAACCTCTTGCTGAGCCTTCTGGGTATTCAGTAACCCCGCAAAGATCCCTCAGTGGATTCCTCTTCCAACTCCAAAACTTGAAGAGTTCTCTTATCTTCTGTGCCTGTCTACACACTCACTCAATGCCCACCTGGTAGAGTATCTTCTCCCAGAACTTCCAACAGTTCTGTTCTTCTCTGTGCACCTATGCACTTGCTCAATTCCCACTTGGCAGAGCTCTCAGAATCCTCAGTGATTCCGGTCCTCTCAAGAACTCACAGCAAATTTCTTCTCCAACGCAACCTATGCGTATGCTCAATGCCCACTTGGCAGAGCTATACGAAATTCGCAGCAGAATTCTATCTGCAACTATGTCTCTCCTACATAGCCCTACCTCCAAGGTGTTCAGTAACCTTGAGGTCTTCTTCCTGAGTTGTTGACTTTAGTCTTGTGCCTCAGCACGCCTTTGTCTGACTCCGCAGAGTTCAGAAGTGAAACCTCTGTGCACGGCTCTCAGAACCCGCAGCGTTCTGTCACACCCTCCTGGTGTAAAGCCTCAAATACCTTCACCTGAAATCACACACACTCTTGTATAATGGATCAACAATCATACATTCGCAACACACATAGAGAACACACACAGACATCCACATAACATATAGAAATGCAGGAAAAACTGCTATGTTCTATTAACAATGGCAAATGCTTGAATTTACAAAGTGTTCTCGAGCTCTCTCTGGCTCTTCTTCTACAACCATACTAACTCAAAATGAGATATGAAAATCTCTTTTACCTGAGGGGCTCATCGAACGCTTCCCTCCAGGTTCACCTACTCTAATAAATTACATTCAATGGTTGTCTAGTCTAGTGCCTGGATCTAGATCTCAGCCGATCTACCTAACTCTTTCACAAAGGCCCGGCTTCTATGGCTCAACAGCCTAAGCATTTAAATTACATTCATAACAAATATTAAATGAGGCTATGCCTCCCTTTTAGCATTTGAATGCATGCGCACTGACGTGGCTGGCTGCGTGGAGAGATGCTCCTGCATCATTATGAATATTATAGATATTAGTAGTTATTGAATAGTGATTTTATAGGTTATTTGGGTTAGGTTTTATAAGGGTTAGTAGTTATAAGTGTTATGGTTTATGATTTAGAATTTAATAATAATAATAATAATAAACTATTTTTAAGGTCACAGCTAAGTAAAAAGACAAATTGGTGTACGATACCCCCTCATTTATGGGACAGGGGACCTGTTGATTAAGGTTGATTGTCATTGATGTCAACCCTTGAAGAAAGTCTGGTAGCGAATTCTGGTAGCACAAAGGTTTAGGTAATGGACCCAAGGTTGTTTCATGTATAATGGTATGAGTTTTAATATATTTGAAGGTAATATTATTCTATATGGATAGCATTGTCATGTCATTTCTAGTGGTATGTGGAATGTCACATAACTCCTCACGGTTTGAGATTTATGGCCTTACGAAGTTGGAGGACCCTCATATGTTGGCTTGAAGCCCCAAAAATTCAAAGAAGTCAAAGATCTTCCAAAGAATAAATTATTATTTAAATGATAAAGTAAAGTGACAAAGCCACGAAGGATTATTTAAATAATAAAATGAAGTGATAAAATCAAAGAAAATTATTTAAATGATAAAGTGAGGGGACAAAGTCAAGGGGGAATATTTAAATGATAAAGTAATGGAGAACTTTCTAATTATGGAAAGTGGTTAACCCTTAAAATGCAGAAAATATGTTCAGTGACGTATAAATGGGTTAAGTGACCTAGAAATAACTTAAGTGACCTAGAAATGCGTTAAGTGACCTAGAAATAGGTTAAGTGACCTAGAAATGGGTTAAGTGACCTAGAAGATGCTTCTAAGGAAGATATTTGGACACTATAAATAAGAGGCAAGGATCTCTCATTTCACATCACACTTGAGCATATTGAATATCTATAGGTGACTGAGGTAATGAAAGGATATCTAAGACGAATTTCAGAGGGAAGGTGAATAAAACAAGGTTGGAATTCAAGGGAGGATAAATTCTTTTGATGCTAAGGTATGTTATTTACAGGTCATCTCACCATTTTAGCAATAATGTTTTTTCTAGAATGATCCAGACCATGAAATTGATAGGCCATTGAGGAAACATATCCAAGTATCTATGGTAAAAAACCAATCTTGTGGTTCATTGTATTTTTGGAGTTACACTCCATGGAAAATAGGGTTTGTGGCTAGTCTTTAAATTGGTCAAAAACATGTGTTTAGGGTAAAAACGTCATAAATTCTTCATAACAGATCCAAATTAAATAAGACCAAATATTTTGGTTAGAGTATAGTATTTAGTATTCTTTGTAACATTTTCAGATCCATTCAAAAAATATTCCATGCGGGGCACGCTCTACAAGGTCACTTTCTAGAATAAGCCATAATTCAGCAAGGTATGTCATTTTTACTATAACTCCTTTTCTGAGAGGTTTCAAGTAGTGAAACTTGGAGGAATTGCATTAAACAAGTTGAATAAAATTGTGTATTATTTTCGTATCTTTATTTATTACAGGTACATAGTTATGATTATTTCAAGTTAGGTTTCTTCACTAATCCCAAACTAGTCATGTGAGACTGATGAAAAGTTTGATGAAAATGTTAGTCTCTTATTTTGAAAGCTAAGGAAGGTTTGTAGGTATGTGATCATATACACCATGTCTATTACAAAGTTACAAATCATATTTGGATGATGAAATTGATGAGAGATTTTGGTTAAGGTACATGTTGGGTACATGGTTGAGACAAGTAGCTGATGAGTTGGCACACACATGAGGTGTATAGTTGATGTTGTTGGTACATATTGATGAGTCATAGTTGATGAGTAGTTTAAACATGATTGGTACATACTTGGTACATGGTTGGATGCACTTTTTTATGGTATAGGTTGATGACAGGTTGTTTGGTATAGGTTGGTGCATGGTTGATGCACTTTTTTATGGTACAGGTTGATTACAGGTTGAGGTACTGGTTGATGCATGGTTCAAGTTTATTGGTACAGGTTTACAACGATATATCTCACAGTGATAGTGTGACAGTGGTTCCATCATTCTACTTCTACTTCAGGGGGGATGGACGGGGCAAGGACAGACGGTTGTAGCCACCTTTCGGTTGTAGCCGGAGAACATAATGGGTTGTAGCCTCCTTCTAGTTGTAGCCAAAGAATATGGGAGTTGGAGCTTCCTTCAGTTTGTAGCCTGAGAAATAAGGGGGTTGGAGCCTCCTTCTAATTTCAGCTGGAAAACAAGGGAAGTTGGTGCTTCCAATGAATGCAATTCTTCAAGACATATAAGAAAAAACATTATGTGGTTTTCTCCCACTTTGCTTTTCCATGTAAAACACTCGTGTAGTGTGTATGTGTATGATTGTTCATTTGTTCATTGCTTATTTACTCTGCAGTTATTAGATGATAATTCTACATTGATATAACACTTGGATTGTATGGTTAAAAAAGATTAAATTTCTATATTATTGATTCACCCCCTCTCTCAGTAATCCAACAATTGGTATTAGAGCGGGTTCCTTTAGAAATCAATTTAACCACTAAAAGGTAGATCATAGAGAGAAACAACTTGTATAAAAATGGAATACCATAGTTCAATCGACAGAAGTATATATTTTGGAGCATAGGGATGAAAACATATATATAGGAACAGGGATTTGAAATTTGGAAATCAATTGTAGATGGACACACAACACCAATAGTTCTACCAATAAATGATAAAGAAGTGAAACTCGGTCATAATAATTCCAAATACAAAAATGCACTTCTGAATGGTCCTAATGAAAGGGTATTCACCAAAGTTGCACATTGTAAATCCGCTAAAGAGATTTGGGACAAAATTCAAAATATTTTTGAAGGAGATTCAAAAGTTAAAGGAACAAAGCTTCAAACTTACAGAAGCCAGTTAGAACAACTTAAGATGAAGGAAAATGAGAATATTGCAGCTTATGTTTTACGAGTTGATGAAACAGTAAATGAAATCATAGGATTGGGAGAAGAAATCAAAGAATCTTTAATTGTTCAAAAAGTACTAAGATCTCTTCCTATGAGATTTGACCCTAAGATATCATCACTAGAAGAAATATTAGATCTAAAATCAATAAGAATGGGTGAATTACATGGAATCTTCACAACATATGAAATGAGAACTGAACAAGAAAATTCAGATATAAAAGAAGCAGCCTTCAAAACAACCAAAAATTCAAAGAAAAAGGGAAGGAAAAAAGAAGAACATAGCAACAACAGTGACGTCTTAGAAGATGATGAAGAAGTGGCCAACTTTGTCAAAAGAGTGAACAAGGGTACTGACAGTAGGTATAGAGGTAAGATTCCTTTAATTTGTTTTAATTGTGATGGTATTGGTCATTTTTCTAACAAATGTACTTATAAGAAAAAGAGAAATGATGAAGGCTACTCAAAAGGAAAACAAACATATAAAGGAAAAATAACCATAAAGAAAGTTTTCAAGAAAAGATCATGCACCAAATAAGACATCTCATCATCAGATGAAGATGAAGTCAGTGACAATAAGACATAAAGAGTTTTATTCATGGTAGTAGAAGACTCTGATAAAGAAGACTCCGAAGAAGAATATGAAGAAGTCGAAGAAGAATATGGAGAAGTCAAATAAGAAATTGAAGAGGTGGAAGTTGACTACCAAGAGGATTTAAGTTGTGCCATAGAAGTTATCAGAAGAGAAAAGAAGAAAAACAAGAAACTACAAGCAGAACTAGACAAGAAAGAAGACAGTCAAGAACTAGAACAAATGATCACAAATTTGAAGGTTCAAATAGAAGAAGATAAAAGAATTGAAGAAGCACTCAAAGAACAACTAGATGAAAAACACAAGATCATTGGAAATTTGGAAGAAGAGATTGTCACATTAAGAAAGGATATTCAAAATAAAAATATGCAGAACAACTCAAATGTTTTGGATGACATTATCAGCAATCAAAAATATCATCATGACAAGCCAGGACTTGGATACAATCAGACAGAAAAAGGATCAAGATGCAAAACAACAGAGAAAGAAACATATAAAAAACGTTATGTAGAAACAATCAAGGGGGATAGAAATATCTACAAGGAAGATTACAGGGAAACTCCTCCACCGAGAAGATTCATATTTCACAATCAACAACTGACAGATAGGCCTCAGAAAGAATAATAATTTATAATAGTACATCCTTTCAGAAGATCTTCAACTCCCAGGTATCAAAGTATCTTTTTTTGTTTATGTTATGCATGTAATAATTTTGGACATAAAGTTGTGAATTGCAGAGCTAACAACAAGAACACAAACAACTTTGAAAGTCATACACAAAGGGGTTATCCAGGAAGGCCTAGTGAAACATAGAGAAG
Organism: Picea mariana; assembly: GCA_032191745.1. Lineage (NCBI taxonomy): Eukaryota > Viridiplantae > Streptophyta > Pinopsida > Pinales > Pinaceae > Picea > Picea mariana. The sequence goes on along the minus strand of JASDQU010502766.1, from coordinate 47,366 downwards.
AAGTTACAATGGGTTTGAATCTTTGACCACTGAAGTGGAATGTTACAAATGTAAAAATTTTGGACACATGGCCAAAGATTGCAGAATGACAGTCCCTCATAGAGAACCACAATAGAATAGCAATAGTCACATACAAGAAGCTCATAAAAGGACATGGATAAGAAAGAAAAATCAATATAGCAATGAAGAATTCACACTCGCTCTACAAGCTAAGCATAAGAAATGTGGCTGGTATGTTGACAGTGGTTGTTCAAATTACACGACAAGTGATAGAGACATGTTTCTTACATTACGAAAGGTAAGAGATGGATCAGTCTCCTTCGAAAATGATGATTCAGCTAAAATCGTTGGAAAATGCATAGTAAGAATTGGGAACAAGAATACCAAGGCAGAAAATGTTCTACTAGTAGAAGATATGAAACATAACCTTCTAAGTGTGAGTCAAATGTGTGAACAAGGTCATAAAGTTAATTTCGATTCACAAAAGTGCGAGATAAGAAAATAAGGTTTAGGAAAATTGATTGCTATAGTTGCAAGAGCTTTAAGAAACATATATGTATTAAGTGAAATTGGAAATGAAAAGTGTTGTCTAGGAAAGGAAGATGAAAGTTGTCTATGGAATAGAAGAAAGGGTCACATACATTTTTATAACCTTTCCAAAGTCAATAGAAGAGAAGAAGTCAGAGAAATGCCTCGGATCATGAAACCAACTAACACTTTATGCAAGCATTGTCAACAAGGAAACCAAACAAAGACCAGGTTCAAATCAAAGGAATATTCAACGACAAGACCACTAGAAATTGTGCATACTGATCTATTTGGATCAACTACAACAAAGGGTTTAAAAGGTGAGAAATACTTTATGTTATTATTTGATGATTATAAAAGAATGAATGCAGTTTTCTTTTTCAAGAATAAGTCAGAAGCTTTTGAAAACTTCAAGATATACAAGGAAATGGTTGAAAATTAAATGGACTCAAAAATCAAATGCTTGAGATATGATAATGGAGGAGAGCTCACTTCAAAGGAATTTATGGACTACTGCAGCAGTCATGGAATAAAAAGGCAATTCTCGATTGCTAGGACACCTTAACAAAATGGAGTTGTTGAAAGAAAGAACAGGACAGTACAGAAAATGGTTCGAACAATGCTAATGGATTCCAAATTGACAGATATGTTTTGAACACAGGCAGTGCATACAATAGTTCACATTCAAAACATAGTAATTCTCAGAAAAAACACTGACAAAACTCCCTACAAGCTATGGAAAGGAAGACCATCAAATGTGAAGCACTTCATACTTTTTGGAAGAAAATGTTACATCAAAAGAGAAGATGGAGAAATGGGAAAGTTTGAATTTCATGTGGATAAATGAGTACTTGTTGGTTACTCAAGTACAAGGAAATCATACAAGTGTTACAATTTGAGATTGAACAAAGTTGTAGAAAGAATCAGTATAACAATTGATGAAATAGGCAGACCAGAATCAAAGGAAGAAGAAAATGAATCAATGGAACAACTTTTCGAAGAAGAAGCAGAAGATGAAAAGGAAATAGAAGAGGAAGATGAAGAGAATCCGACAGAAGCATAGGAGAAAGTTCAACAAGTGCCTCCAAATACACCTAGCAGACGAGTACAAAAGAATCATCCTTTAGATCAGATTATCGGAAACAAAGATGCAGGAGTTGAGACTAGAAGAAGAATCTGTTCACCAGAACAAACACACCTAGCACTCACATCTACGATTGAACCAGCCTATTTTGAAGAGGCCAGCAAGGATGAATTTTGTAACAAGGCCATGGATCAAGAATTGGATCAAATAGAGAAAAATGGCACTTCAGAATGGGTTCCAAGACCAAAGGATAAGAATGTGATCGACACAAAGTGGGTATACAAGAATAAATTGAATGAATATGGACAGGTTACAAGGAACAAATCTATATTCTTATGTAAAGGATATGCACAGGTTGAAGGAATCGACATTGAAGAGACATTTTCCCTAGTTGCCAGAATGGAACCAATCTAATTTCATTTAGCTTATGCATGCTCAAAAAATATTAAAGTGTATTAGATGGAATCAAAATTAGCTTTTCTGAATGGGGAACTTGAAGAACAAGTCTACATTGAACAACCAGAAGGATTTCAGTTGTCAAAGAATGCAGAATATGTGTGCAAATTAAAGAAGGCCTTGTATGGTCTAAAACAGGCTCCTAGAGCATGGTACTCTACACTGGATAAATATATACAACAGGCAGGGTTCAGAAAAGGAAGTGCAAACAACAACCTCTACATCAAGGTAAGTCAAGGTAATATTTTATTAATTGAATTTTGTGTTGGTGATATTATTTTTGGTAGTGATAATGACAGGTTAAGACAGAAATTTACAAAGGATATGCAGAATGAATTTGAAATGTCCTTACTTGGAGAACTATCCTTCTTTCTGGGACTTCAAATACATCAAAGAAACTAAGGAATTTTTATATCTCAAACCAAGTATATCATAGAAATGCTAAAGAGGTTCCTAATAGAAGATTCCAAACCAGTTGCAAGTTAAGCAAAGATCATGACTCAAAGTTTACAGATCAGACGCAATACAAGTCAATGATTGACATCCTACTATATGTGACAACATCCATACCAGAGATAATGTAGGCAATTGGACAGGTGGCACAATTTCAGGCAGTACCAAAGGAATCACATGTATTAGCAGTGAAGATAATTTTCATATATCTCAAAAGAACATGAGAGTTTGGATTATGGTATCCAAAAGGAAAGGATCTATCTCTTATTGCCTATACAAATGCAGATTGGGTAGGTTGTATTGATGACTGACAAAGAATCAAAGGAGAAAATTTCTACTTGGTTTAGTGTTTAGTATCATGGCTAAGAAAGAAACAATCATCAGTATCTCTATCTACGGTCGGTGCAAAGTATATTGCAGCAACAACATGTTGTGCATGGGTTCTTTGGATGAAACAAACATTGACAGTTATGAAGGTTGAGTATGATGAGCCCATTCCAATCTATTGTGATAATACAAGTGCCATCATTATCTCAAAGAACTCGGTTATGCACTCCAAGACGAAGCACATTCCAATCAAGTATCACTTTCTACATGAGCAAGTTGCATAAAACAACATCAGAGTTGAGTATGTGGGCACAAAAGAACAAGTGGTAGACATATTTACAAAACCACATCCATGGGAAGCCTTTGAGTATATTCACCAGAGAATCAGAGTTATTTCTACTCCAAAATGAATGATTTTGAATGCTTATCTTATATGTCTTAGATGTATACAAGGAACCACCATAAAGAGGACGGTCCAGTCAAGGGGAGCAGCCCCATATGTATAGATACATTTTCCATTGATGACAAAGAGGGAGAGATTCATCAGATGCAGAGGAAAGAGGCATGGTTCCAGGGGGAGCAATGGTCAGAGAGATGTATAGGATAGAGGCATGTTTCCAAGGAGAGCATGAGTGATATAACTTCAGTATTGCATGACATAATTTTAGTATTGCATCAGAGTGTTGCCATCAATTCCAAAGGGGGATATTCTTGATTAAGGTTGGTTGTCATTGATGTCAAACCTTGAAGAAATCCTGGTAGAAAATTCCGGTTGCACAAAGGTTTGGGTAATGGAACCAAGGTTGTTTCATGTATAATGGTATGAGTTTTAATATATTTGAAGGTAATACTATTCTATATGTATATTACATGTCATTCCATTTCTTGTGGTATGTGGAACGTCACATGACTCCTCACGGTTTGAGAGTTATGGCCTTACGAAGTTGGAGAACCCTCATATCTTGGCTTGAAGCCCCAAAAGGTTAAAGAATTCAAAGAGATTGTAAAGAATAAATTATTATTTAAATGATAAAGTAAAGTGAAAAAGTCAAGAAAGATTATTTAAATAATAAAGTGAAGTGACAAAATCAAAGAAGATTATTTAAATGATAAAGTGAGGTGACAAAGTTAAGGAGGAATATTTAAATGATAATATAATGGGGAAATTTCTAATTATGGAAAGTGGTTAACCCTAAAAATGAGGAAAATAGGTTAAGTGACCTATAAATGAGCTAAGTGATCTAGAAATGGGTTAAGTGACCTAGAAGATGCTTCTAAGGAAGATATTTGGAGAGTATAAATAAGAGGCAAGGCTCTCTTATTTCACATCACACTTAATCATATTGAATATATATAGGTGATTGAGGTAACCAAAAGATATTTTAGCCAAATTTCAGAGGGAAGGTGAAGAAAAGAAGGCCGGAATTCAAGGGAGGATAAATTATTTTGATGATGCTTTCTAAGGTATGTTGTTTACAGGTTATCTCACCATTTTCGCAATAACGTTTTTTCTAGAATGATTAAGACCGTGAAATTGATAGGCCATTCATGAAACATATCCAAGTATCTGTGGTAAAAAAATCATCTTGTGGATCTGATCTACCCAAGAAGGAGATATATAGGAGAAGGTGACCATGCAAGCCACATCTTGGCTTCTGACCAAAAACTCTCCCCAGGGGTGCAAATATGAACAAGCGCATACCATTAGTTTGGCTGACCAAGCAAAAGGGTTATCCAGAACGAGCTAACCTGAGTGTGGCCAAGAGGTTTTGTCAATCTCAGAGTGACATCCGGGGATTAGTTGAAGAAGCCTAGTGCATCCATGAAAGAGGACACACTCACTTCATTCCCACAAAGAAGAAACCAACAAGGGCGCAAACCCCAGTTGGTGCGCCCTCCTTTCTGCCTCAGAAAAATTGAAGGAAATGATTTTCTCCTTGAGAGAGTGGCTAGATAATCAGATAAGCTTTCTCTCAAAGGTGGAAGCATGGAAAATAGAGTCACCAGGAGGCAACCGTGAAGGAAGGCACACTGGTTATTCTTCAGAAACCCTAAAAATGAAATTGTCGTGAATGTAAAATGAAAACTCAAAAAAGAAAACAACCAAGACACGTAGCTTCAGAAGAAAAGGTAAGAATGATTTATTTTAGTCCCGATTCACCTTATATAACAAGGGAACCATTTATTTTACATATATTTAATTCCTCATCAAAAGGTGAAGAAGTGTTGCACCTAGGTGATTGACTTGTGTGCCCTAGGTGGGTGTTCCCCTAGGTGGCCTCCTTGGCCCAATTCCTCCCTATTTAGATCTGGAATCGTCCCAGATTCCATGAGAAGATGTAGAAGCCTATTGTGAAATACATCAATTGTGATCCACTTTTCCTGAGCTAGATTTTGGCCTTGGTGGGCTACGAGATATGAAGTGTAAGTCTGGTGTCTTGTAGAGCGACTTCGAGTGTCCAGTATAGTGTCTTTGGCCAATGGGAGTTGGAAATCAGGAATGTTTTCCACTAGATGAGTGATGGTGACTCGTTATTCTAAGAGGGAAGGCTCAAACAATTTTAAGTGATTTACATTAACGACATTGTGGATTCCCAGTCGTGGTGGCAGATCCAACCTATATGCATTTCATTCAATCTTGTCAAGTATTGTATACATACCATATCTGATTGGGAGAAGCTTGTGATGATGGCCTTTGAAGAGCTTCTTATCCAAGTGTAACCATACTTGATCCTCTATTTGAAAGGCCATGAAGGTTCTTTGTTTGTCATGGCATTGTTTGGCATGATCTTGGGATGCTTTGATTCCTGATGTGACTGCACTTTGGTGGTGTGCAATTCGTTGGAGAAATCGTTGAGATGACAGTTGTTCCTGCTATTGATGGAAGGTACCTTGAGGGGACCAAGTGAGTGGAAGCTCGGTTGGAGATGCTGGTTGGAAGCCCAAGTAGACTTCAAAAGGTGAAAAGATTGTAGAAGAATGTGTTGCCTTGTTGTAGCTATGTTGGAGAATGTGTAAGTAACTGTCCCATTGTTTGTTGCACCCAAAGTGAGTTTGGAGACCATGCACCAAGACTCTGTTGACAACTTCTATTTGGCCATTCGTTTGAGGATGGAATGCAGTAGAAAACTTGAGGTGGCACCCCAATAGCACCCATATGGTCTTCCAAAATGTACTAAGGAAGCGAGAATCTTTGTCTGAGATGACACTGCTTGGGAGGCCAAAATGGGGCCAGACATGACAGAAATAGAGTTTTTTTGTTTGTGTTGTTGTAGTAGTCTTTGTGCATGGGATAAAAAGTGCCATTTTGTTGAAGCGGCATACCACTACCCAGATTGCATCATGTTTATTTTGGGTCATCGGAAGTCCACTTAGGAAGTCCATTGAGATTGACTCCCAAGGCTAAGAAGGAAGCGGCAGTGGTTGATACAACCCATACTTCTGGTTGGATGGCTTGGATTATGAGCATAAGGCACAAGCTCTGATAAATTTTGCAACTTGAGGCTACATGGAAGGCCAATGAAAATATCGTTGCAGATGTTGGGTGGTCTTTGTGGTCCTGAAGTGGCCCCCATAGGCTGAAGCATGTGCTTCTCTGATGAGAAAGAGGTCGTCTTCTGAGTGTGGAACACATAGAAAATTCAACTTATATAGCCACCCATCCCGAATAGTGTAGTCTAGGAAGGGGGTCTGATTGATCACTGCGGGGCTTTGCAAAGCTTCCAAAATCTCTCGAAAGTTGGTGTCAGTAGAATATGGATCTTTGCATGTGTCATAAGTAGCACAACGTACTTCTAGAATGGAAAGAACTCGAGTGGGAGGTTGACTTAGAAAATTAGACATTTTATTAGAAGGATGAGAAAGAGGTCGTCTTCTGAGTGTGGAACACATAGCAAATTCAACTTATATAGCCACCCATCCCGAATAGTGTAGTCTAGGAAGGGGGTCTGATTGATCACTGCGGGGCTTTGCAAAGCTTCCAAAATCTCTCGAAAGTTGGTGTCAGTAGAATATGGATCTTTGCATGTGTCATAAGTAGCACAACGTACTTCTAGAATGGAAAGAACTCGAGTGGGAGGTTGACTTAGAAAATTAGACATTTTATTAGAAGTGCCTTTCTTGTATATGATGACTATGTGAAATTGTTGAATGTAGGAGGCCCATTTAAGGTTCCTTTGTTCCTAAATCTTCGATTGAGAGTTGATGAAAATCAAAGGGTGGTGGTCACTATGCAGAATGGTTTCTTTACCCAACAAATAATGCCTCCATTGTTTGAGTTCTTGCACCAGACTATAAAATTCCTTTTCATAGGTACTATAATTTTTCTTTCCCTCGGATAGGGCTTCAGAGTGGCAAGCAATGGGGTGTCCTCCCTGTTTAAGTACGACACCAATAGTATATTGTGAGGTGTATGAATCATTCTAAAAGGGTTGGGAGAGGTCTGGCAGATGTAAAACATGGGATGAGAAGAGGGTGTCTTTCAGCTGAGCAAAGTGAGTAGTTTCTTATTTGGCCTAGATCAATGTAGAAGAAGTATTTTAGAGCTGATGCAAAGGTCGAGCAAGATTTGAAAAAGAGGGAATGAACTTACGATAGAAATTGATGCCACCCAAAAATATTTTCAACTCCTTAGCTGAAGAAGGTAGAGGCCATTGTTTCAATGCTTGGATGCAAGCTAGAACTAGTTGAATACCCCCTGATCTAACCACAAAGCGGAGATAGGGGACTCAAGTCTGACCAAAATATGATTTCTTCTCTTTGACTTGCAACTTGTGTTCTTGGAGAATTTGGAGAACTTGTCGGACATGTGGCATGTGAGTGTCCCATGTCTGACTGAAGATGAGAATGTCATCTAAGTAGATGACCACAAATCAACCCAAATGTGCTATGAATATGTCATTGATGAGCCTCATGAAAGTGGTTGGGGCTTTGGTGAGACCGAAAGGCATGACTTTCCACTCAAAAAGACCAAATTTGGGCTTGAACGTTGTTTTCCAAACATCATATCGGTTCATTCGAACTTGATGGTAGTTGGTTGTCAAATCCAATTCAGTAAACCACTTAGCTCCTTGGAGGGTGTTGAGTAGTTCCTCAATCCGGGAAGGGGGTAATGGAGTTTTATTGTGGCTTTCTTCAAGGCTCAGTAATCAGGGACAAGGCGCATTTCTTAGGTATCTCATTTAGGGATGGCAAAGGAGACAAAATCACAGGGAGAATATGAGGGTTGGATGTGGCCATAGTTGATGAGGTCGGTCAGTTGTATTTCCATTTCCTCTATTTTCTTGGGGCCAAATGCTAAGTAGGGGCATTAGGTAAGGTAGATCCGAGGATGATATGAATGGAATGGTCAATGTGGCAGGAGGGGGGAAGTCCCTCCGGAGGTTGAAATACTTCTACGAACTCATAGAGGAGGGGAGTCATAGTTTCAAGAACAGGGTGCACTATATTGTTTGGTGTTATTGGGCACACCAAATAATGAGAGACAGATTGGTTTAAGTGTACATGTCGGATTTGTTATTTCGTAGAAGGGGGTTTGGGTTTTGTTGTAGTTAAGATATAAGTGTGGCCTTTTTTGGTAATTTTGTACTAGCGGGATTTGTCTAGATAGATATCACTTCTTTGGGTTTGGTATGGGATACCGAGCAGAAAATCTACATAATCCAAGGGGGAGACATCACAGGGGACAGTATCTTTGAATTGGCCTATGGCGAAAGTGACCAAACAACGCTTGGAAGCTAGGAGGCGAGGGCCATCCTTTTGGGCCCATCCAAGTTGATAGGGTTGCGGATGTGGAGTGGTGACAAGATTAAGGAGGTCGACAAGGGCTTCAGACAACAAATATTTCTAGCTTCCATTGTCCATATTCAGTAAAGCCAAGGCATTTTTGATTTGGTAGTTATGGGTGAAGAGGGGTTGGGTGGATGCGTTCAAATATTCTTGGGTCATTAGAATCAATGACGGATCTACTTTTGTGGGATTGTGTGACATCCCAAAAAAATAAAATATTTTTGAAATTTAAATATGTTGAAAATTCATTCTGTTTTTAGTAAAATTTGAATTTGGAAAATTTTTGCCATTTATGGCAATTCTGAATTTTGAATTTGATGATTGTAATTAATTATTATGACTATTGGGCAGACCCAACTAACTATTTGACTATGACACTTGTATGAAAATAGAATATTTTATATTGATTGGAAGAGGACAAATGGAACAACCATGTTAAATTTAGCTGACCATGAATCCATGAGTGGGGAACACATTGGAATTAACTCTGGGTTGATTGTTACAAGTGGAAAATCAGTGATTTGACCATTGGCAGCCCCTGAAAATCAGGGATTTAGAAAGCTGCAAAAATTCCTAAGGGAGGGAAAAATTCCCAGGCAAATTAATAAATAGCATATGTGAGGAGACAGGATGTTGCCAAGTATGCTGGGAAAGGAGACTATTGATCTTTTCCTTGTTGTTATGAGAACTACTGTGTGAGTGTGATCCAAGGGGGATTCTGCTGGAATTAAAGGATATTGTTGGAGAGGAGATTTCAATTCTCCCTCATGGATTCATGGTTAGGCTAGGGGGTGAATCAGGCAAGTAGATTGGCTTCCCTGATCTACGGTTGGGAGGAACGTGGCTATTCCCTTTGGCGTCTCACAAATTTGATTCAGATATGTAACTCTACCTTATCCTAGTTAAATGTCATGCGTTGCAATCTGTTTACTTCTATGTATGAATTCTGGTTGAATGTTGTGGTGGAAATATCTATCATTTTCTTTCCTAGTCGTTAGCTAGAAATGGACATATTTATTTAGATGTGATGCTTAGTAATTATTAAGGTCATTGACTATATTAACCAGTAAGATGAGACCTGTAAATTTATGAATCACATAAAAGAATGGACCGCAGACTACCTCTATCTTCTTAATTAATTTTCTATTGAGAAAAAGGAAATAAAATTGGTTTTATAACGTGAGTGAAGTCACGTGTGCCAATGTCTATGGTAAATTATATTCCTGTAGATGATTATAGTATACAATGAGCCTACTCTAGTGAATATACAATTCAAATTCAAAGTAAATACACCCTATATGACCGAGGTACTATTCGATATGCATGAAGACCTGTATAGGTATTTGTTTTTATGAACAGATATATATATTATATTGGCGTTCTGTAATAGTGGAATAATGATGCTAGAGTAAAATGACTACAACAAAATCCAGAAGAACTAGGTAGATATATAAACATATAAGTAGGGAAATAATTCCACAAAATCGACATAATCCATTACAGAAAGATTTGAGTGTATGTAAATCAATATGGTTATAATAGTAAATTAGAGATGACTCTGTTAAGAAAAGGTGCACCTATAGTATAACCGCAAAATTCTGTTGTAGTAAAAATGCTATTTATTTTTGGTGAGTGGACTGATAATAGGCTTGATTAATAACTGTAGTAGAAAACAGAAGGTAAATAGTAATTTTGTATAGTGATGCCATGGTGTTTCATGTTTAAATAGGGAAAGGCAGTGTTGTGGGTATACAGGAGTAAAGTAAGCATATGAAAAGAAAATAAACACGAATTATGGAAATCTAGATCTATTACAATCTCAATCGGACAAATATATTTAAGTATATGATGCATAAATGAAATCTGGAAGTCATCACACAATCCTGGTGGAAAACAAAAACCTTAGGCACATTTGTTACTATGATAGTTCTAGATTTTACCATTGTGCATGGACGAATCGGTTTGGAAAGAGACTGTATAATCAACAGTGAGATTCAATTCTGGAAAAATAACTAGAACAACACAGAAAAGAATTTGAATTTGTAATAATCAACCATTTTTTGGAAATATCAAGGAAAGTGTTAAACACAGAAAATGACAGATTTGAACCCATATCCACAACAAAGTATCACTTAAAACATAATGATCATATTACTTAAATAGAACGACTGTCTAAATATCACAAGTCCAACCAGGTGCAAGCTTGGCGTATTTATCTTCGTACCAAAATGTTTATACAAATCAGGGCGTACCCTGTATCAACTAACTTGGAACTGAAAATCTTCAAACATTAGGAATGGGACATAGCCTTGACCATCGGTGTATGCAAAATTGAAATAGATGGAAGGACACTATGTTGGAACCTAAATACCTCTTGAAGGAGTGAAGAGAGCGTCACCATGCTTCGGCGTGATCGCACCTACACAAAGTAATGGGAAAACATTAAAATTTATCCAATAGGAATAATATGATTAAATAAAGGAATAGAAAACGTAATTAGAAAGGGGTCAGTGATGTACTTAACTGTAGTGGAAGGTTCCATAACCTTTTCCATCGCACTAACCGTGTGCCTCCCAGACCGAAAGGGGAAGAGGAGCTTGTGTCCCCCTGATGGGTACCCTCGCACATCAAAGGGGTCCATCATTAGCGATGAATACCATTTTTTAATCCAAAGAAACAATGCAGGAATGATATGCATATAAGAAGCATAAAGTAAAGGTAAATATGAAATCAATGTGACCTTTCAAACATAAACAGAAAGGATTAAACCACATACATCCATTAGAATGTCGCTTCTAATCGATATAATAACACTAGAGAACACTTATTTTAAACACAAAAATTTTAAACAAGTAAGGGAAAACCCGGAGACAACACTTTGTCATCTGAGAGACCAACCGATGGAGGAAACCAGGCCAGTATGAACACTTCAATCAAAATAGGATATCCCGAATGCACATTTCTAACAGACACCGTGAGAAGTTCCTCCACAAGAAGAGAATAGCTCGGCCTCAACAGGAAGGCTAGTACAAAGAAAGGGAATAAAACTGTCAAAAGACCTAAACCTTGCTAGGGTACCACCTACCCCTTTTTACAGTAACCTCAAAGAAAAAATGAAAATGCTACCGAGGAACTGACCAGGAAATAGTAGCATGCAGAGACCTACTTGATGAGGTAGAAAGAGATGAATGCATAAATAAAAGAACAATCAAGGGAAAACTTACCCCACACAGAGATTCCCATTGAGAAATTCCTTCCACGATTACCACCCATCGGGCACAAGGGCCGAATCACAAACTTAGGACCATGATGCTAAAGCCAAACAAAAAATGGTCTGAAACATTTTTTTTCTCTTTCACCAAACCAAAAACCAGAATGAAAGTGAAAGTGTTGGAATGACCTTTCGTATGGAGTATTGGGGATGGGGTATTTGTACTTGGGCCATGTGAATATGGCAAGTTGTTGACATTGCATTGGGGCACGCAGGCCTAGTATTGAACCGAATAGACTCATCTCAGAACACCTTAAATGTTGTAGACAGGCCTTTCAGGAAAGATGGTTCCAACCTCTATCAGTTGCTTAGAATATTAATGACAAGGTACATCGGGTAGCCTATGTAGGGTTATTGTTTACTCTTATGATACTGGTTATGTTTTGAACCTAACTGCCATTGCATTAACCATCTGAAGTAGATAGTCTAATATCGTTAGGCACTGAAAATTTCCCGATGGAACGATGGTAACCTAACCTTACTAAGTTTAGCCTCTGTGTGCCTTATTTCATGGTGCAAATTAGTGTCTAATTTTATACCCAACAATGTCTGTTTAAAATTATTCTGAATAATGTTAACCCCTTCTTGTAGACCCTATAATAATATATATATCAGAATGAATGTTATAAGGCCTTACATCTACAACCATTGCAATTAATATGATAATGATTCTAAGTAGCTACATATCCTTATCATAAAGTGGGATTTGGAAACAAAAATGATAGATAATACCAAGTTGCAATGAAATAGGATATCCCTAGCTATGTACCTATGTTCATATATAACTCAATATTGAATAGGAAGAAGTGACAATATGTTAAATAGGATAGAGAAGTAAAAGGAAATAAGTCTGCTGAACATTATGGTTGACAAATGACTGAAACTTTAAAGACACAAAATCAACTCAAAGTACCCAATTAAAAAAAAATAAAAAATTATGTAAATTTTGAGGTACATTACATATGGTATCAGAGAAAAAAGGTTATAACATTGGACATGAACAGGGCCACCATAGTTTTTTAGTATATATATTATGATTTATGTAAAACTAATAAAAATCTTATGGTTACAAACATAAATCTATTTATGTTTTGTGTTAATTATGGAAGATGAGGATGATGCAGAAATCAGAATGGGAGAAAACCCGCAACAAGGACACCCTGGAGATCCAAGACAGAATAGTGATGGAAGCTCACCCACGGAAGTGTTAGAAACAATGAGGAACCTTATTGTTGAATTACAGATTTTCAAAGCAGACAATGAAAAATTGAAAAAAGCACAACAGGAACAACAAGAGATAAATGAAGTCCTGCTGCGCAGTATAGTGACAAAGAAAAGCCCAAAGGATGATAACCAGAAAGAGGAAGTTAGTAAAAGGGACTCCAAGAACTCATAGCTAGAAACAGAAAAACGAGATAGTTCATCAGAAGGAACACCTTCAGCTGAAGAAAAAACTAAATCAGACATAAAAAGAAAACAAGTAGACCACCTCAAAGGAGAATTTAAAAAGATTAAACCAGCTACCTTTGATGGGGAATCCAAGACGGGAGAAGAAGTTGAGGCATGGTTGTTGGACATAAAAAAATACTTCCAGATATACAATTGTTCCAGCAACATGAAAGTCAGAATGGCCATCTACAATCTGAAAGGGAAGGACAACATTTGGTGGCAGGATCTGAAATTGGCCAAGGGCCTAAAGGAGAAGGAGTTGGAATGGTTTGCCTCTAAAAATCATTTCAAGAAATAATACCTTTCGAAAAGTTACTATGAAAGGAAGACAAAAGAGTTCTACAAGTTCGACTTGGACAGATGACAATGGAGGACCTTATAAATAAATTTTTGGAAATGCTAAGGTTTGTACCGTACATTCGTGAGGATAAGGTAAAAATTCAACGATTTCTAAGTCGTCTACCACAATCCTACAAGGAAAGAATTGAGTTTGACAACCCCAAATCCATGAGCGAAGTATTCAGGAAAGCACGAATGTGCTACGATCAATATAAACAGTGGCTAGAATTTCCCAAAGCCTGGAAGGGTAATAAATAAGTGTGAATGAACTAGCAGAAGAGGGGGTACCAACCAAATCCTTATCGGAATATAGAAAAAAGTTTTCTAAGAAAGGATTTTCACTCCATCCATCTGAATACACAAGGCAGTGGTAAACCGATAAACCTGGGAATGAAGAAGTTTGGAGACAACCCCCGTGAGCCATTAAAGGGTTGGGAATGTGGAGAGCCTCATCTAAGGAGGAACTGTCCACATTTGAGTTCAACAAACATAACTGTTGTTCATAATCTACAGGAATCCTTGATGGTGGGAGACGTGGAAAGAAGCCTACATCGGATAAATGCAGCAATAGATGGTCGACAAGATGACCACTAGTCCTCGGTGGTAGAAATCGAAGGTAAAATCAATGATACTTGAATTTCTGTTTTAATTGAACTTGGAGCTACATTAAGTTATTTTACACCTAATGTGGCAGAGTCAAACAAACTTAAGAAACTAAAGCATGGAAAATCATGGCTTGTACAATTAGCGACTGGTACTAAAAGAAAAGTAGTTGACTTTGTTTTGGATTGTGAGTTCATCTTAGATGGTCAAAATATAAAGACCCATCTGAACATCCTACCACTAGGATCTTATGATATGATTATCGGGATGGATTGGTTGGAACAACATAAAGTAGTAATAGATTTCTATACAAATATACTTAGCTATAAGGACGATTTTGGCGCTTTTAGAACAGCCCAAGGTATAGCAAAACCGGTATCAGACAGGCGGGTTTCAACAATGCAACTCAAGAAATGTATGAGGAAGGGATGTGAAGTTTATCCCATCCAAGTAACGAATCTGCTAGGAAAAGATGATAAGCCAAAACTAGAAGATTTTGTTGTCCTACGTGACTTCAGAGACATGTTTGTGGATGAGATACTAGAATTACCTCCTCGAAGAGAGATAGACTTCTCCATCGACCTACTACCAGGTCCATCCCCTATCTCAAAGGCACCCTACCAAATGAGTCTACCAAAACTAACAAAATTAAAAATACAGTTACAGAAATTATTGGACAAAGAGTATATTAGACACAGTGTCTCACCATGGGGGGCACCAATCCTCTTTGTGAAAAAGAAAGATGGTAGTCCAAGACTATGTATCGATTATAAGCAACCGAACAAAATGACTATTAAGAGAAAATACCCCTTACCAAGGATAAATGATATGTTTGATCAAGTAGGTGGGGCCAAGATCTTTTCAAAGTTGGACTTACAATCCGCTTATCATCAAGTTAGGATAAAAGACGAGGACATAAGAAAAACATCTTTTCGGACAAGGTATGGACAGTATGAATTTGTAGTCATACCTTTTGGACTCACTAACACGCCAACCACATTTATCTGTTTGATGAATAGTATTTTGAGTCAGTACTTAGACAAGTTCATGGTAGTATTCATCGATGATATTCTAGTCTATTCAAAAATGTAAGAAGAACATGATGAACACTTAAGGATAGTTCTACAAACGTCAAGGAAACAAAAACTGTACACCAAATTTGACAAGTGTGACTTCTATCAGAAAGAAATACAATATTTAGGACATGTGATTTTAGCAGAAAGCATTATCATAGACCCAGAAAAGAAAAAATCCATTATGGAATGGCTGGTGCCCAAGGATGTAGCAGAGATACAGTCATTCATGGGAATCACCAGATATTACCGTAGGTTTATAGAAAGGTTTTCCAGGATAGCCTACCCTATCACTTCATTACAAAAGAAAGGAACCAAGTTTAACTGGTCAGAAAAGTGCTAAGATATCTTTAACAAACTGAAGGGATTATTGACAACTACACCGATATTGAAAGTAGCAGACCTCAATAAAGACTTCATGGTATGTTTGGATGAAATTAAAGAAGGACTAGGTGGTGTCCCAACTCAGGAAGGACACGTTATTTGTTATGAGACTTGGAAATTAAAGGAACACGAGCGAAATTATGTCACTCATGACTTAGAATTAGTAGCAGTAATACATGCTTTAAAAATGTGGCGACATTACATAATGGGCAGAAAATTCCTACTATTAATGGATAATAGTAGGCTGAAATCTTTGTTTAACCAACCAGACCTTAATGCAAGACAAGCACGGTGGCTAGCCTTCTTAAGTGAATTTGACTTCGAGGTCAGACATATCAAGGGTAAGGAAAATAAAGTAGCATATTCTTTAAGCACAAGAGTCCATGGGATATTCATGATAAGTATCAGCAGGGCCGAAAGTGATCTCGAACAAAGGATAAGCACAATAGGTATTAACGATGGAAATTACACTAAGGTAATGACAAAATTATAGAACAATACCACAAACTCAGATAAAACGAATCTAAGTATCGACAAGAAGGGACTACTATGATTTAAAAACAGGCTTTATTTACCAGATTCTGTAGAGTTAAAATTAACAGTCTTGGACGAAGTGCATAAGAAACCTTATTTTGGCCATCCAAGTTACCAGGAAACGATAACCGCACTTAGAAAACTATTTGATTGGCCTAATATGAAGGGAAAAACAACAGAATACTTGGCTAGGTGCCATGATTGTCAGTAGGTTAAGGCTGAGCACCAGCATCCAGCCGGCCTATTACAACCATTACCAGTACTAGAATGGAAGTGGGAGACCATATCGCTGGATTTTATAATAGTTTTGCCTAAAAATCGGAAAGAAAATGATTCTATTATGGTTGTAATTGATAAACTCAGTAAGTCTGCACACTTTATTCCTGCAAAGTCTACTTTTAAAGATATAAACATTGTTGAAATATTCATGAAAGAAATTTTTAGACTGCATGGTATTCATAAAATGGTGATTTCAGATAGAGACTTAAAATTCACATCCGCCGTTTGGAAGGAATTGTTGCAGGGCTAAATAATAACTTGAATTTCAGTATGAGTTATCACCCACAAACAGATGGATAGACTGAAAGGATAAATCAAATCATTGAGTATATGCTCTGCATGTACGTAAGAACAAAACTGAACAAATGGGAAGACTATCTACACTTGGTAGAATTTGCATATAACAATGGATACCAGACTTCGGCTAAATTGAGCTCTATCGAAATACTATACGACAGAAAATTTATGACTCCAATTAGCTGGGATAACCCAACTGATAGACTCATGGTGGGACCAGAGATGCTCCAAGAAATGGAAAACATGGTAAGGAAGGTACAACAAAATTTGAAAGAAGCACAGGATAGACAAAACGGCTATGCAGATCAGAAAAGAAGACACTTGGAATTCCAAGTGGGAGACCATGTTTATTTAAAGGTCAAATCTTGAAGAAGATCATTGAAGTTAGGAAATTGTGCCAAGATGGCACCCAGGTTTTGTGGACCCTTCGAGATACTAGCTCGAATTGGACCCGTAGCATACCAACTTGCACTCCTGGCTAATCTGAAAATTCATAATGTTTTTCATATTTCTTTGTTGAAAAAGCATATTCATGACCCTACTCATATGATTTATTGGAACTTGGTGCAGGTGGAACCCGAAGGAGAGTTCCAAGTCGAACCCCTGTGCATTCTGGACTGGAGAGAAATAACACTTTGGAACAAATCCATCGCTCAAGCAAAGGTGCAATGGAAGCACTTTAGTCCTGAGGAGGCCACTTGGGAGTTGGAGGGAGATTTGCGAAAATATCCTCCAATCTGTTTCCAGGAAAGGAATGAACACTGAGGATAGTGTTTTACTGAAGGGTGAAAGGATGGGACGTCCCAAAAAAATAAAATATTTTTGAAATTTAAATCTCTTGAAAATTCATTCCATTTTTAGTAAAATTTGAATTTGGAAAATTTTTGCCATTTATGGAAATTCTGAATTTCAAATTTGATGATTGTAATTAATTATTATGACTATTGGGCAAAGACCTGATTTGACCCAACTAACTATTTGACTATGACACTTGTATGAAAACATAATATTTTATATTGATTGCAGGAGGACAAATGGAATAGCCATGTTAAATTTAGCTGACCATGACTCCATGAGTGGGGAACACATTGGAATTAAATCTAGGCTGATTGTTACAAGTGGAAAATCAGTGATTTGGCCATTGGCAGCCCCTAAAAATTAGGGATTTAGAAAGTTGCAAAAATTCCCAAGGGAGGGAAAAAGTCCTAGGCAAATTAATAAATAGCATATGTGAGGAGGCAGGACACTGCCAAATATGTTGGGAAAAGAGACTATTGATCTTTTGCTTGTTGTTATGAGAACTACTATGTGAGTGTGAGGCAAGGGGGATTCTACTAGAATTAAAGGATATTGTTGGAGAGGATATTTCAATTCACCTTCATGGATTCATGGTCAGGCTTGGGGGTGAATCGGGCAAGTAGATTGGCTACCCTATTCTACAGTTGGGAGGAACGTGGGTATTCCCTTTGGCATCCCACAAATTTGATTCAGATATGTAACTCTAACTTATCCTAGTTAAATGTCATGTGCTACAATATGTTTACTTCTATGTATGAATTCTGGTTGAATGCTGTGGTGGAGAGATCTATCATTTTATTTCCTAATCATTAGCTATAAATGGACTTATGTATTTAGATGTGATGCTAAGTAATTATTAAGGTCATTGAATATATTAACCAGTAAGACGAGACCTGTAAAGTTACTAATCACATAATAGAATGGACCATAGACTACCTCTAGCTTCTTAATTAATTTTTTGTTGAGGAAAAGGAAATAAAATTGGTTGCATAACGTGAGTGAAGTCACGCCTTCCAATTTATATGGTGAATTATATTCCTGTAGAGGATTATAGTATACAGTGAGCCTACTCTAGTGAATATACAATTCAAATTCAAAGTAAATACACCCTATATCACTGAGGTACTATTTTATATGCATGAAGACCTGTATAGGTATTTGTTTTTATGAAAAGATATATATATTATATGGACATTATGTAACAGTGGAATAATGACGCTGGAGTAAACTGACTACAACAAAATCCGGAAGAACTAGGTAGATATATAAACATATAAGTAGGGAAATAATTCCGCAAACTACACATAATCGATTACAAAAAGATTTGAGTGTATGCAAATCAATATGGTTATAATAGTAAATTAGAGATGACTCTATTAAGCAAAGGCACACCTACAGTATAACCACAAACTTCTGTCGTAGTAAAAACGTTATTTATTTCTGGTGAGTGGACTGATAATAGGCTTGATTAATATCTGTAGTAGAAAATATAAGGTAAATAGTAATTTTGTATAGCAAAGCCATGATGTTTCATGTTTAAATAGGGCAAGGCAGTGTTGTGGATATAAAGGAGTAAAGTAAGCATATGAAAATAAAATAAACAAGAATTCTGAAAATCTAGATCTATTACAATCTCAATCGGACAAATATATTTAAGTATATGATGCATAAATGAAATCTGGAAGTCATCACACAATCCCGGTGGAAAACAAAACCCTTAGGTGCATTTGTTACTAGGCTAGTTCTAGGTTTTACCACTGTGCATGGCTGAATTCGTTTGGGAAGAGACTTTGTAATCAACAGTGAGATTCAATTCTAAAAAAATAACTAGAATAACACAAGAAAAGAATTCGAATATGTAATAATAAACCATTTTTCAGAAATATCGAGGAAAGTGTTAAACATGGAAAATGAAAGATTTGAACCCATATCCACAACAAAGTATCACTCAAAACATAATGATCATATTACTTAAATAGAACGACTGTCTAAATATCACAAGTCCAACCAGGCGCAAGCTTGGTGTATTTTTCTTCGTACCAAACTGTTTATACAAATCAGGGCATAGCCTGTATCAACTAACTTGGAACTAAAAATCTTCAAACATTAGGAACGGGACATAGCCTTGACCATCGGTGTATGTAAAATTGAAATAGACAGAAGGGCATTGTGCTGGAACCCGAATACCTCTTTAAGGAGTGAATTGACTGTCACCATGCTTCGGTGTGACCACACCTGTACAAAGTAATGGGAAAACATTAAAATTTATCCAACAGGAATAATATGATTAACTTAAGGAACAAAAAACATAACTAGAAAGGGGTTGGTGATGTACTTAATTATAGTGGAAGGTTCCATAACCTTCGCCATCTTGCTAACCATGTGCCTCCCAGAACGAAAGGGGAAGAGGAGCTCATGACCCCCGGATGGGTACCCTCGCACATCAAAGGGGCCCATCATTAGCGATGAATACCAGATTTTAATACAAAGAAACATTGCAGGAATGATATGCATATAAAGAGAATAAAGTAAGGGTAAATATGAAATCAATGTGACCTTTCAAACATAAACATAAAGGATTAAACCACATACGGCCATTAGAACATCGCTTCTAAATAATATAATAACACTAGACAACACTTATTTTAAACACAGAAATTTTAAACAAGTAAGGGAAAACCAGGGCACGACACTCTGTCAAATGAGAGACCAACTGATGGAGGAAACTAGGCCAATATCAACATTTCAATCCAAATAGGATATCTCGAATGGACATTTATAACAGACACCATGATAATTTCCTCCACAAGAAGAGAATAGCTCGACCTCGACAGGAAGGCTAGTATAGAGAAAGGGAATAAAACTGTGAAAAGACCAAAACCTTGCTAGGGTACCACGTACCCCTTTTTACAGTAACCTCGAAGAAAAAATGAGAATGGTACCGAGGAACTGACTGGGAAACAGTAGCATGCAGAGACCTACTTGATGAGGCAGAAAGAGATGAATGCATAAATAAAAGAACAGTCAAGAGAAAACTTACCCCACACAGAGCTGCTCGTCGAGAAATTCCTTCCAAGATTACCACCCATCGGGCACACGGGCCGAATCACAAACTCAGGACCACGATGCTAAAGCCAAATGGAAAATGGTCTTCAGCGTTTTGTTTCTCCTTCACCAAACCAAAAACCAGAATGAAAGTGAAAGCGTTGGAATGACCTTTCATATGGAGTAATGGGGATGGGGTATTCGTACTTGGGCCATGTGAATATGTCAAGTTGTCGACATTGCATTAGGGCACACAGGCCTAGAACTGAACCGAATAGACTCATCTCAGAACTCCATAAATATTGCAGACAGGACTTTAAGGCAAGATGGTTCCGACCTCTATCAGTTGCTTAGAATATTAATGACAAGGTACACTGGGTAGCCAATGTAGGGTTACTATTTAGTCTTACAATATTGGTTATGTGTTGAACCTAACCACCATCGCATTAACCATCCGAAGTGGATAGTCTAATATCGTTAGGCATTGGAAATTTCCCAATGGCATGATGGTAACCTAACCTTATTAAGTTTAACCTCTGCGCGCCTTATTTCATGGTGCAAATTAGTGTCTGATTTTATACCCAATAGTGTCTATTTAAAAGTATTTCAAATAATGCTAACCCCTTCTTGTAGACCCTATAATAATATATATATATCAGAATGAATGTTATAAGGCCTTACATATACAACCATTGCAATTAATATGATAATGATTCTAAGTAGCTACATCTCCTTATCATAAAGTGGGATTTGGAAACAAAAACGGTAGATAATACCAAGTTGCAATGGAATAGGATATCCCTGGCTATGTACCTAAGTTTGTATATAACTCAATACTAAATAGGAAGAGGCTCCAATATGTTAAATAGGATAGAGAAGTAAAATGAAATACGTTCACTGAACATTATGGTTGACGAATGACTGAAACTTTAATGACACGGAATCAACTCAAGGTACCCAATTAAATTTTATTTTTTTTAATGTAAATTTTGAGGTACATTACAGATTGTCGAGATGAACTTCTTCAGTATCTTATACTTGGGAAGGTGAAATGAGATCAGTGAGTATAGTTTTGTTGGTTTTTAGATTTTGGACGATTCAACAATCTGATGAATTGTGTGAAGTAGTTTTGTGGAATGAGCACTAGGGTGTTCTTGTAGTTGTATTGGGTGTGGGGTTTTGAGTCTGAGGAGGTGGAAAGAGGGATAAGGGATGGGAGCTGGATGGTTGAGAAGAGAGGGGGTTGGTGTAAGGGCAGGACTAAGGAATACGACCTCTAGGAGAAACTTTCCTTTCTATAGCCAAAGATCTTTGAAATGTTTTATCTAAATTTGGATTCTCAAACAGACCTACTTCTCGACGAAATTGAATTAATAAACCAACCACAATTTTTAATATGAGTACCTCTTCTGGATCTGGAACATGAAGTAAGAGTTGCATCTTGCAGAAGAAGTCTATGTAGCCTTCCACTTCTTATGAAGGGAGTTTTCAAAGTTGGTTCCATTTGATCCATAAGGATTACACATACCCAAGTCAGTAGAAGCGATTTCTCACATCTTCGAAAAGTCGAGCCCAGGTTTTGATGGTTTGAAAAGTATAGGATTATGGAGAATCCCTAATATCTATCATAAATGTGGTCTTCTCTTTCTTTGTATCCCACCAAGTTTGTGTCAGTCCTTCTAATTGCAAGGAGGAAATCTAGATTTTTCTTTCCTCGGTAAGGCCTGTACATGTATTGAGATAGGTGGATAGGCTACGGATCCAAGAATCCACCATTTCACCATTCATTTTCCCAACAAACTTGGGTATTTGAATTCGAGCGTCCAACCAGAATGGATCTGGATTGTTTTTTTGTTGCATTATGAGTAGCTCATTGAGGATGGAGGCAAGATATTGGAAAAGATTTGATGTATTGGATTCTGATTCGATTGCCAAAGGATCTTTGCATGGAGGCATTGTGTGGCCAATTGAAGAGAAAAGTCACCCCTAGGTTGCAATGCTGAACAATGGACTCTGTTTTGAGAACAAAGGAATCAAAACCTCGAGGCAACAGATCTTGAACTGGTCTAAAGGGAGAGATATGTATTTTTTTAGATATGTGGAGATACTCTCTCTGGCAATGGAGATGTGGGCACCCTTGGGTCTTATGAGATATGTGGATATTCTTTCATAAAAAGCAAACCCTGGAATGGGAAAACTCTCGATTATTTCATGAAAACCCCAAAAAACAAAAATTGGCTCAATCTTCAAGATCGAAAGCTTTTCCATGGATCTTGAGGCTCTGATACCAATTGATCTTCCCAATAAGGTGATCTACAAGAGAAGGTGACCATGCAAACCATAGCTCGACTTCTAACCAAAAACTCTCCTCAGAGGTGCAAATACGAACAAGGGCACACCATTAGTTTGGGTGACTAAGAAAATGGGGATCCAGATCGGGGTGACCTGAGAGTGGCCAAGAGGTTTTGTTGATCTCAGAGTGACCTCCAAGGATTAGTGGTAGAAGCCCATTGTAGCCGTGGAAGAGGGCACACTCACTTCATTCCCACAAAGAAGAAACCAGCAAGGGTGAAAACCTAGTTGGTGCACCCTCCCTTCTGCCTCAGAAAACTTGAACGAAATGATTTTCTCTCAGAGAGAGAGGCTAGATAATGAGATAAGCTTGCTCTCAGAGGTGGAAGCATGGAAAATGGTGTCACCAGGAGGCAACCTTGAAGGAAGGCGTAGTGGTTATTCTTCAGAAACCCTAAAAATCAAATTGTCGTGAATGTAAAATTCAAACTCAGAAAAGAAAACAACCAAGACACATAGCTTTTGAAGAAAATGTAAGAATGCTTTATTTTAGTCCTAGCTCACCTTATATACCAAGGGAACCATTTATTTTACATATATTTAATTCCTCATCAAAAGATGAAGAAGTGTTGCACCTAGGTGATTGACTTGTGCGCCCTAGGTGGGAATTCCCCTAGGTGGCCTTCTTGGCCCAGGATCGTTGTATTTGTGGAGTTATACTCCATGGAAAATAGGGTTTCTGGCAAGTCCTGAAAATAGTCCAAAATAGGTGTTTTGGGTAAAAACGTCATAACTTCTTTATAACTAACCCAAATTTAGTAAGACCATATGTATTGGTTATAGTAGATGTTTTAGTATTGTGTGTACCATTTTAAGATCTATACAAAAAATATTTCATGGCTGGAATTCTCTACAAGTTCGATCTCCAGAATAAGCCAGAATTCAACAAGGTATGTCATTTTTTCTACAAATCCTTTTATGAGAGGTTCCAAATAGTGAAATCTGGAGGAATTGCATAAAAGACACTGAAGAACATTGTGTAACATTTTCAGATCTTTATTCATTACAGGTTCATAGTTATGATTATTTCAAGTTAGGTCTGTTGACTAATCCAAAAATAATCATGTGAGACTAAAGAAAAAATTGATGAAAATACCAGTCTCTTGTTGTTAAAGTTAAGGAAGGTTTGCAGGTATTTGATCATATACACCAGGTCTATGACATAGGTACAAATCAGATTTGACTGATGAAGTTGATGTGGGATTTTGGTTGAGGTACATTTTGGGTACATGGTTGAGACAAGTAGTTGATAAGTTGGCATATACATGAAGTGTATAGTTGACGACTTTGGTACATATTGATGAGTCATAGTTTATGTGTATTTTATGAATTATTGATATATATTTGGTGCATGGTTGATGCACTCATTGTTGGTATAGGTTGAGGTACAAGTTAGTGCATGGTTGATGCACTTGTTTATGGTATAGGTTGATTATAGGTTGTTTGGTAAAAGTTGTTATAGGTTGATTGGTACATGTTTATAATAGTATACCTCACAGTGATAATGTGACAATGGTTCCATCATTCTACTTATATTTTGAGGTAATTGAATGGGGAAAGGACAGGTGGTTGTAGCAACCTTCCGGTTGTAGTAAGAGAACATAGGGGGTTGTAGCCTCATTTTGGTTGTAGCTAGAGAATTGGGGATTTGGAGCTTAACTCGAGTTGTAGCCTGAGAAAATAGGGGGTTGGAGCCTCCTTCCAATTGTAGCTAGAGAAAAAAGAAAGTTAGTGCTTCCAATGAATGTAATTCTTAAATACATATAAGAAAAATAATTATATGGTTTTCTCCCGCTTTGGGTTTCTATGTAAAACACTGGTGTATTGTGTATGTGTATGATTTCTCATTTGTTCATTGTTTATTTACTCTGCAACTATTGGATAATAATGCTACGTTGATATAACACTTTCATTTTATGGTGAAAAAGGATTAAATTCCGATATTATTGATTCACCCCCCCTGTTGAGGAAAATATATGAAATGATCTTACTCAAGCATTTTCAGATTCTGCTTGGCTAAAGAAAAATAGATAGGAATATCACCCTATGTTTATAGCCATCAAAAATAAAATCCTAACTAACACGTATTGATTACAAGTGCTTAGGATAGTCTTTTCACAATTAAAAGCTTGTTGGAAAATTCATTTAAATATGATTTTTTGAATATAATAGTCACTGAAATAAATGTAGAGATAGAAGTAAAGACACCAAGATGATAATCAAGATATATGAGAAATAAAGAAAACATTTATTTCATTCCAATTCACCAAAGACTCATTCCTTTTACAAAATTTCATGGAGAAATTTCGAACCAAATTCAAACTTAGACATCCCTGATGGAACATACAAAAGTATCTATGAGAGAAAATCAAAATATGAACTCTAAAAGTTGTATCATCTTGCCATAGATTGCTTCCCACTCAACTCTGCACAATAACCTTTATCAGTCATGAAAAGTAATTTGCAAATAGACAAGTCTACACAGACTATCAAATATAGATCAACACCTCTGAGAAACAAGTGTTTCAATGATGTAATTCAACCATGAACCTTGTTGCCTACAATAATACCCTACTATCATAAAAAGGAATTAGGCTTGTGATAAATTATGGAATGAATGAAAACTGAACTATATCAACATAAAATCAAAGAGAAAACCTTAGTATGATTCTCCTTCTATCCTCCTTTTATTCCTCCCTTTCCTTTTTCCTTTAAGAAAATCATAATTGGTTGAGGTAGTTGAACTACCTCATTAGTTAAGTTAACTAAAGACTCAAACAACTTCTTAGTTAGGGGGAAAGAAAATAATCATAATAAGTGTTTTAAATAAACAATAACTAGTAGGTGGGACCTCTTGTGACTCCCATCTAGCTCTTAACAATTATAACATAACTAGTCAATTAAACAAGAACATCTATCCTTGTGACTCCCATCATCACATGAACATTTGAGAATTTATCTCGTTTATATTTGACATTGTTTTCAAAAATGAATTACTCATATATCCAAAAATAAAATGTGTTGTCCAAAAACTTCTAAAGTCAAATGTCATCAACAATAGATAAAATAAAAACTCAAAAGTTGGATTTACCACTCTGAGATGTAATCTTTCCTTGATTGTTGTTGTCACCCTTCGATTTTCCTGAATTTGCCTTTTGTTGTGTTGAGCCTTTAGGCCTAATCTTGTTGATCACGTGAGAAAAATCATCCTTCCAATGCATGTGGGAGGACACATATTTATCAGAATTATTTGAATATGTGGAAGGGGCAATAACAACTTTCTCTTTGACAGAGGCATAGTAGGCCTCGGTTTTCAACCTTTTATTTGAATAGCTCATTCCTATATCCATATTGATTAGAAAATAGTTCCTTTAACAACCATACATGACAAATATTTAAAAATATGAAATAGATTTTGTCTCAACAACATATCAGATTCATGCAATCCAATCCATATAAATTGTTTAATTGTTGTCAATGAGAAGGGGGTGAACAAAAGGTCTTGGAAAATGCTAGGGGCTTGTATTTAGCGAAAAATGATAAAATGAAGGGGAAAAGAACACAATTACTTCTCAAAGACAACAAATAATCAACTGTAATGCAAACCAAATAAAACATCACTGTGATCCAACCAAGAAAATGTAACTTCCAATTGCTTCAATACAAAATTCTCCTTGACTGTAATCAATTTTAGAACATGAAGTGAAAAATGAATGTGGGAAGGTGATAGGGTTGTAATTAGTGAAAAGTGAAAAAATGGCGGGGAAAGAGAGTGGGTATTGTTCATAAAATTAATTAAGTAATCCATAAAACCATTCAGTAAAAGGAAATACACCAACCAAATGGCCATTGTAACCCAAAAAAAACCACTACTATGTATAGTCCAAAAAACTTTGTGCATTAACTTGCTACGTATTTGTAATCAAATATTTAACACATTGTCATCAAACAAGACAATATGCATTCCACAACAACATGTAGGGGATCTTTTTTCATATCACTTATCCATTTAATATTTTAAAACAATTACCAAATGCATAAAGAACCACTTATTTCCATTCTGTTAAGCATCAAAATCAACCACTTCTCATGAATTATTTCAATCATCAAATACAATTCAAAGGTCATGCTCAATTCTATCTTTTAATAATTAAATTGAAATGAGGTTATATTGTCACAACATTTGTTCCTACCACTGTTAAAAATCATGGTATTAATTTTACATACATAGTGGGCAGTTAACACCATAATCCATTTTTAAATTTCAAAGATCTTGACTTGAAAAATTAATCACACAGACAATAATAACCACTTAAACTCATGCTATTAGGTGGGATACACCAAACCCTTTTACCAAATGCAAGTGTGTTTCTGTGACTGTATAGGTCAAATTTTATTTGACTCTAAACATTCAAAATGTTGGGCTATCCATCCAATACAATGAGACAGCAACAACAGGCCCGATTTCAAAACACAATTCAATTAAAAAGAAACAAAACCAAATTTAAAATCCCATGACCCTCTCTTATGGAGCGATCAAATAATCATAACATATACAATGGATGAAAATTCCATAATCATCATGATCACAATAAACCATTTAGAAATTAAGAACACACATTCACAGTAATCATTAACTCATGTTGTAAGAACACCACACATACCATGCATCACGTGTAGGGCATCACTGTGCATTAATTAATTGTAAACTAATTCCAGGTAAGCATTTCAATAATCCTAATGCAAAATAAAGTGATTATGTATCAACCCCATTCTTCAACCAACCAATTTCAATGTTGGGCTTATCAATTTGACTGTCATAATAACCAATTGTAGTGACTATAACCAAAATCCACTTTCAGGATAATCAACAGAAATGAGTTGAAAATAGAACATTATCGAAAATGCATCACTGACTCATAACCATCGACCATGTATCCAACATGACATAAAGGGTTTCCTTTATCAAAATTGAGCTTTGAGTAATCAAGGATTAGTTCTATGGACCAACATAGGGAGACATGGAATCGACTCCCGACATCAGGTGAAAACCTCTAAGACTCATGGTTCATGCACATGCTATACCACAAATGTCTTCGCAGACAAGGTGAAAATACCCATGATAGAAGAGACTATGAACAGAGGGGAAAGGATCCATTTTGATTTTGTAACGAAACCTAGAAAACGTAGGGTATAACCCTCATGGCCTTCCCAATCAACCCAAGAATGTTGAGACAGGACAGGTTCGATAAATAACAGTCACATTAAGAAATCCCTTTGGAAAAAAACCATCACAAACCCCTACGTGACATCATAAACATGAACGGATTCATACCCAAGTGAAGCACAATGACATAAGGTATTCCAAAAACCTATTAAACCCCATAACTGCAAATGACCATGTATGGTAATACGAATGCATGGAGACAATTGTGTAGTCTAGACCAAATGAAACCCTCCACCAAACCAACATGGATGACAAAGAGCCTTTACGGCTGCTAACACTCAGAACAAAACAATAAATTGTAACTTCACACATTACTGTGATGAAAACCCACACCAATCATCCAGAAAAATATCACCAAAATACACAGTTTCTAAACTTTAAAGAAAGCACGAACCCATACATATAGAGCCACTATGTATTTCATAACCAGAGTAACTTCATGGATGGCCAAAAATACATACATGTAACCAAGGGCACCTTAAAAACGTGAATTGGCTGAGTGGTTCTTCCCCTGCTTGAAAGTTGAAACCTAACCACAACAAACTCAGTTGAAACAATATCCCAACTAGGGTGGCAACCAGTGGAAGGAGTAGGAGTGATATGCAGTAAATGCACGTCACCTCCATGCTCAACTCATTCAATTCCTTTGTATGCGCCAGCCACTAATCCATTAATTCACCCAATTGAACCATGCATTGAAATCAAATTCCCTTAATTGCCAAGAGAACCATCCACATATTACCATTTCCAGCTATACAGTAATGTAAAACAACTATATTTCCATAGAAATCAATAAATCACATAGCTATTATTTGTTAGCTAGGATCTAGAATGATCGTTTTAATGCATATAGTGTAAAATGTTAGTATAAACCATTTCCTTCATTTTGCATTTTTTTGTTTATATTGCTTTATTTATTTTCAATTGCTCTTTATTTTTCGTTACTAACATGTGTCTTTTCCAGGTGTCAAAGTAACGAATCCAGGAAAATATATAAATCACAACAACATATGTCATAAGCCATCATGGAATTCGAGTCTAAAAAAAGAGAAAAAATATGTATTATCTCTCATCCATCTATCATGAATAGGACCTACATCGATAATCAATCATTCTCAATTTTGTAAGAAGTGTTGAACAACAGTAAAACATCAAATAAGACCCAGATCTGATCCTCCAACCTACAAGGGGTCTCACCTACGAGTATATATATATTATTAGCTTATAGTTAATAGGCTTTAACAATACTTTGCAGGAGAAATCCTCGTTTCGACTTTAATCGTCAACAATCCGACGACTCCATAGGGAAATTTGTTTTCAAAAGATTTAGAACTCATAACTCATGGTTTCTCAGACCAGAATAATAAATTTAGAAGATATAACCAAAATAATTATGCAACAAGGGGACGTGAGCAGATTTAATGGAAAAAAGATCGGGAATTTCAGAATAACTCATAAAAAATGTTAAGTATGAGGGGGTTTATCCCTGTATGCATAATCATACAACCAAAATCGAGTCTTGTTTCAAGGAGAAAAAATAATGGACCTGCTCTTTTATTTTTCAAATGGATGAAGAAATGGAAAGAAGAAATAGGAGATAACCAATCTCTTTATAAGACAGAAGTGAAAGAAGATAAAAAAATCCAAGTATGTCTTGAGGGGAAACATCATAACAACTGTGTAAGCTTGATTATTATTGAATAAAAATATCTTTTAGGAGTGTCATTGTGGCATAACTGATCCAATATCTTATTCTCGGCCAAAATAAAAAAGATGGAAAGGAATGTAAAAGAAATGTAAAATTAGTAGGAGATGCTTAAAACATAAAACATAAATCAATTGTTGTAAGAAGAAAAGAAAAAGAATGAAAACTGAAAGAAGAGATAGACTACTAAAATATAGAAAATCCAAACCGTGTTAGAGATTTTCAGGTTGGTTCCACATAATGCTTCAAGTCATAGCCATTAGTATTGTAGGGAAACAATCTCTCCTATAAATCTTTTAGAATGTAAGAATTGGTACCTAAGACAAAAGCGATCTTGAAAGAACACAGTCATAATTTCTGAAATTTTGAATGTCTTCCCCTATCAGCGTGAGCTGAATCCCATAGAAAAAAAAATTCATTGACCTTAAACTTGAGAGTCTTGACACTTTTGTTGAAATACTTCTTAACATGTTGTTGTCTCCTTTTAATTTTATCCAAAGAAATCATCCTTTGCTCTTCCAAAGCTAGTAGCATGTTTATCCTTTTTGAAACATATGAAGAATTTAATTCTTCGATCTGTAGCATTAACCTCTAGGAAGAAAGTTCCAGCTCAGTTGGAAGGAGGGCTTCTTGACCATAAACAATATGGAAAGGAGTGCAACCAATGCTTACCTTGGTGGTAGTTCTATCTACCCAGAGGGTGTAAGTGAGGAGAGTGTGCCACTAACGAGACTTGTCTTCAATGAGCCTTTTGATGATTCTTACTAGATTTTTGTTGGTAGACTCAACCTACCCATTTCCTTGGGGACAATAATATTACGAGGTGAAATTTTTAACCCCTAATTTAGATAAAAATTCAGTCAGCTTAGCAGAAATGAAAGCAGGACCATTGTCTGTAATAATTTCCAATGCAAGACCAAACCTGGAAAAAATGTTATTTTCAAGGAAAGAAATTACCCGATCATCTGTGGAATTCTTAAGTGGGGCAACTTCAGCCCATTTTGTAAAATAGCCTATGGTTGTCAAAATAAAAACTTGTCCAACCGAGGAAGGAGGGTAAATAGGACCAATAAAATCACTTACCCAATAATGGCATGGCTGAAAGGCGTTCTTTCCCAACAAATTTTTGGCACTTGCCACAAGATCTCGAAAAAACATAAGAGTCACGAAATATTGAAGACCAATAGTATCATTTTCTAATAATATTGAAAGAAGTGGTTTTTGCAGAAAAATGACCTCCTACATGAATGACAGAACTTGAAGAACCATGAGCTTCTTGAAACAATTTATGTGCATCTTCATTGTTTACACAGTGAAGGAACACACCATCAACAAATCTTTGAAATATGAAGTCTCCTATAATAACTTACCTTGCAGATTCAAGATGTAATCTTCTCCTTTCATGAGTATCTAATTTATCTGGACATCTTTGGTTATGTAAATAATAAACCAAATTCTTATACCAGGGATGTTTAGACACAGGGAGGATCTGATCATCAATGTAAAAGAGAGATGAAAGGGACTATCTTCTTCATCAATTTCTTCACCATTCTCATCATGCTAAGCTAAGTGAAGGGATAAATCACATCCCTTGATAGTGGTATAATTCATGATATTCAATTCATGCTCTTGGATCTTGGCAGGCCAATGTGTAATCTTTCCTAAAAGATAAGTATGTGAGAGAAAAAACTTGACAGTAGGTAAAGGTACCTTTACCAACATATGCTTACCTAATATCAAGTGGTGAAACTTTTCAACATCTTTAACAAGAGAGAAAGCATGTTTCTCAATAAAAGAATATTTAAATTCATCATCAGACAAACTTTGACTCATGTAAGCCATTGGTTTTTCATTTCCTTGGTCATCATTTTGCATAAGAACATCATAAATTGCCTCTTCAGTGGCATTAGTATATATTGTGAATTCCTTCTCAAAATTCGGCTTCGCCAAAACTACTGCAGAACTGATCGCTTTCTTTATCCCTTCAAAAGCATATTTGACATCATCTGTCCAAGAAAAAGAATGATCTTTATTAAGCAGATTATGAATTGGCTTGACCATCACAGCAAAATCTAGAACCACTACTACATATTGGAATAAATGTGACGACTACTTGCTACAAAAGTACTCTTTTGTCACAAAATTCAAGAGAAAAAGTTCAATTTTTCAATTTTGATATAAATCCACCCCATATTCGTCACTCTATCGATGGACACAAACTATTGTTGGTTTTGGGATGATCGTCAAGATGGTGAATTACTTTCTCAATTTCGACAAACTTGTGTGATGCAGGAGCATCTCTCCATGTTAGCCAACCAGCCAGCCATCCATGTCAGCACGGGCATTCAAAGCTAAAGAGATGCATAGCCCTGATCTTCCATTTTGAATTTGAATGTAATTTAATGTTTATGCTAGTGAGCCGTGAAGTCGTGCTTTGCACAGGCACAGAGTAGATAGGCCTTTAATGTTTGTAGGGCTGAGATCTAGATCCGATTCTGGACTAGACAACCCATTCAATGGAATTGAATAGGGTAGGCAGATTGGAGGGAAGAGCTCAAAGAGCCCCCTCATGTAAAATATCTTTCATTATTGTAATTGTATCTCATGGTAGAGATTCTGCGAGTAGAGATCAGAAGAAAAGGAGCCGATACCTAGTTACAGTCTGCGCTCATAACACCTTTGTCAAGAGACATCTTGATTAATATAAACTAGAGCAATTTTTCCTGCATATTATCTATGTTATGTGAATATCTTTGTGTGTTCAATTTATGCTGTAGATGTATGCTAGACATTTGCAGAGAGTTGCTTTTATTTCAGGCTAGAGAGGTTCTTTGTGGTTTCATTCCAGGAGGGCATGACAGTGTACTGCAGTCTTTGGATACCAGTGCATAGATGCACTTCTGAACTCTGCGAAGTCAGACAAAGACATGCCAAGAGGGCACATAAACTGGAATCAACAATTCAGAGGAAGACCTTTGAGGTTACTGAAGACCTTAGAGGCAAGGTTGTGGAGGAGAACACAGTTGCAGATAGAATCTCTGAGGAGTTCTGTAAAGTTTTTCCAAGTGACCATTGAGTAGGTGCAAGGGAGTGCATAGAGGAACTCTGTTGTGAGTTCTTAAGAAGTCAGAATCATCTGAGGATTCTTGATACTTTTCCAGGAGGGAATTGAGAAACTGTGTAGATAGGCACAGAGAAGAAGGTAACTATGTTGAGTTATGTGATTGGGGAAGAGTCCACTAAGGGATCTTCGCAGGGTTGTTGAACACCTTGAAATACTCAGCAATAGGTTGCTTGAGTAAAGGGATAACCAGAAGGGCATCCAAATTCTCCATCTGCAGGAGAAAGGAAGAAGGAATTATTTTCCTTAGAGGTATGAGTCTTAGAGAAGCTCAGAAGGGATAGCACCTTTGTGTGTGTGAAGACTCTGTAGGAGCACAGAAGTCAGAATCCTTCAAGGATTCGAGAGCTAAGCTCAGTGGGAGTAGCGTTTCATACATGCAGGTGAGGATTCAAAGTGGTGAAGCTCACAGAGAAAAGAAACAAAGGTTGAGGTCTTTGAACATTTGGAATTCTTCCATTTTTTGGAAGGAAAGTACCAAAGCTTGGGAGGAGCAATAGTCGTCGTCGGATGATCCGAAAAGATCTAGATCATTGAAGGATTCCGCGTCCAGGGAGTAATGGAGGAGCAAAAGTGCCGAAGAGAATATAAGACATTGGATCTCATTCAGAATTGCCAACAGTCATTAGATCTATCGAGAGTTGCATGAGGGTTAGACCTCACGCATAGAGAAGCGGAGGGCGAAGTCTCAAAATTGGTGATATCGGGATATCGACACACGAGAGTTCAAGGGTTCAGAGGACGAGAGTCTAGACACTTGACAATAGAAAATGAGAGAAGCTGAGATAGATCTGAGCCATTTTTCTGCAGGAGGATGTGTGTCGCGAGATCATCCATATCAGGGATTTGGACCTCGGGGATCAGAAGAGGAAGTCCTTCGACTTCGCTAGTGGTGAAGTCACGAAGAGGATCAAGACCATCCATCTGAGAGTGGACAGATGGCATATTCGCCAACACAGAGGTCATACTTTCATTGACCAACTTGGGGTTTCATGGGTTGAAGAGTTGAAGGCTTAGCATCCAGATTTTCAAAGTCACGAAGTTTGAGAACTCCAAAAAGGTGGGAAGTTCCATTGCAGGACCCGCATTGACGACGTGTCAGAATTTAAAAATTTAGGTGTATCGGTGGATAGGAGGTCGAGACTATTATCCTGAAAGTCCCGAAGTCACGAGTTGTGATAAGGGGTAGCAAGGTGATCAGGGGATCAAATTTTGCTCAATTTTCAAAGTGCTTGAAATGTGACAAAAATAGTGCCATTGCGTCCGTCTCATATTCCTGATTTCGGCGATATATTTACTTTCACAAACGGAGTCCGTATGGAGGAGATATCACGATCTGTCCGCCAAGACAAACAGGCAAAAATTTGGGATGCTGACTGTACCTGTCCGTACAGTCCGTACGGACATGTGGTAGGATCATACCATCATGATGACATGGCAGGTGGAAGATGTGGCACATTTTTATTGGTTCGTGGTTGTCCAATCGGGTGTTGACACATGTCATTGGATAGTCAATGAAGTGAGGACACATGGCCCAATTCATTGGCACCACGTGTCACTTGTTAACTGGTTATTGGGTTCATGTGTAAAACTTAATGGAGGCCACATGGTTCCACCCCCGGACCTCCCCACAAGCCAACGCCTTTGCACGACCGCCCGACCATTGGGCCACACAATAGTTCTTATTTAATATATGTGTTTGTATA
Organism: Picea mariana; assembly: GCA_032191745.1. NCBI lineage: Eukaryota > Viridiplantae > Streptophyta > Pinopsida > Pinales > Pinaceae > Picea > Picea mariana. The sequence continues at coordinate 12,548 of JASDQU010502766.1, read as the reverse complement.
TATTTAAATTTGTGTAATTGTAATATGGGCAGGGGGTCGGGTCGGGGCTTAGCCCCGGCCCATGGTTTCGTTGCAAATGATATATGACCGTGTCCATTGGTAATCCGACTATCAGCACGAATTCATACAACAAAACTTTATGTTAAAACATATGTATATGTGGTGCCCGGTTAAATATTTGCGCGTGGTTTGATAACACGGTTATATTATATTATATAACCATATTACAAAGTGTGTATGCGCGGTTGTACCTTACGCGGGAGTTACACAATTGGTTGCACGGTTCCAAAATAGTTAAACCACTTTTTCGCCGAGCCCAAGGTCCTATGAGCCATATGACCGAGTGCCGAGGCGGTTAGGGGCTGGAGGTGCCTTAACCGTCCTACAGTTTGCACCATTGGCGCGGTTGCACCCGGTGCCAAGTTTTTACACTTAAATAAGCGTGTGAGCCAGGTTTTCATTACAAGGGTGCGATTTGTAGAACCAGAGACAACAAAGTTGAAGAGGGAGACTTCAAGGAGGCTAATTTCTTCATTTTTCGACCAATTGAGCTGCCGAAAGAGCCCAGACAAGGGTTTTGGGATGCTGCGGAGCCATTGGAGCAGTCAATTTGTCAATTTGAGCATTGTAAGGCATGTTTTTCAGCACTTTGAGCAATTCAATAATAATGATCCATTGGAAGCTGGACCAGGATATGTAGCCCGGAGAGAGGTGAACTCCTTTATCAAGTTGTTGTGTTTATGTCCTAATGTTCAATGTTTTATACTGTTGTCTATGTTTATTTTTCATAAGTAATCCCTAATTTATGTGTTGCAAATTGATCCTATTGCTTTAAACACATAACAATTAACTTGCAAGAAGTTTTCAAGTTTTTCAAGTCTTCTTCAATTTTAGATCAAGTTGGTATCAGAGCACTGGTTTTGAGGACTTGATTGTTTTGCAAGCTTTGTTTCTGATGCTCACAAGTTTGAAACTCACATGAGGAGAAGGTCAACTTGTGGATCCAAGTTCTTATCCGATGAGGAGGAAGCAGTTTCATTCACCGCAAGTTGAAGAGAGACATTCACCAAGCATGGCACTTGCAGAAAGTCATGAACGTGTTCTGGATGAAGACGAAGATCTCAGAAAGGCTGTCATAGAGTTGAGAAACATGATGAAGATTTTTTTGGAACGAAACATAATGTCGCAGGGTGAAGGCTCTAACCCTTCAATGCATAAGGGAGGCGGTGGTGACACGACTCTAGGCAGAGATGGAGGGAATGGTGCTTCTCCACCACCCTCTCCTCCATCATCATCTTCTTCTTCTTCTTCTACAAGTTCCTTCATTAAAGCTTGATATAAAATTTGAGTTGCCACTTTATAATGGAGAAGTTAACACTGAAAAGTTAGATAACTGGATACGTCAAATTGAAGTCTATTCTAGAATACAAAAGATTCAAGATGATGAAACTAAAATTCAGTTAGCTTCATTAAGATTAGATGGGTCAACACTTATTTGGTGGGAATCTAAGACACAGGAAGAAATGAAAAAGAATGGAAATTTTTTTCTTTCTTGGAATGATTTCATAATAGCAATTAAAAAACAATTTTATCCATTAGCTTATAAACAAAAGGCAACCATGGAATGGCAGAATTTTAGACAAGCAAAAGGACAGAATGTACAAAGTTTCAATCAGGAGTTTAGGAGATGAGCTTTGGTTTTGGGAGTTGATTTGTCTTCACAGGAAACATTGCTCAAATATATTGGTGCTTTGCATAGTTATTTGAGACATACTATACTTATGTTTAATCCCACGAATCTAGATGAAGTTTGTGTACAGGCTACTCATTTGGAAGCAAGGGGGAAGAACGATACTCATGAAGGTTTCAAGAAGACATACAGCCAAGGAGACAAAGGGAAGAAGAAATTCAAAGGCAATGGAAGGAAGAATGTTGATGTGAAGAAGGAGGGAGAAAATTTCACATGTAAACACTGTTCAAAGGATGGCCATCATGAAGACCACTGTTGGAAGCTTCATCCTGAGTGCAGACCCAAGAAGTTTGGCAACAACGGAAAAGGGAAGTCAAAGACTGTTGCAACTGTTGTACAAGATTTTGGTTCGGATTTTGGTGATGAGACGAAGATTGCAGCTATGGGTTACCAAGGTAATAATTCTGTTGCAAGTACTAGCTCTTCAAGTAATACAAATGTCAATGTAACTCAACAGGAGAAAACAAGAATTGAACTTTTCCATATAAGGGTTATTTCAAAACATACAAAGATTGATACATTGTTTGATTCGGGGTCACAAGCAAATCTTATTTCAGAAGAGACTGTAAATAAACTTAAGTTGGAAACTAGTCCACATCCTAAGCCATACCCTCTTGGTTGGATATGTGATAATGCTAAGTTACAAGTAACCAGGAAGTGTAAACTTAGGTTCG
>JASDQU010502765.1:70114-88713 GCA_032191745.1 Picea mariana | reverse complement strand
AAGTGGGGTAAAATGAGGTTGCCCCCTCAAAGAGGCTTATTATCTGAAATTATCTCTTTTTCAAGGCGTTGAGTACTTTTCCTGAGGTTTTTATATGCTATATTGATGTTTGGCTCTTAACAATGCCATTTTCAAACTTTTTAAAGTAAACACAATGATCATATTCACTTCTTGTAAAATTTAGACTCACCATGAAGGAATCAAATTTCATGTACCATTGTCTGGGAGACTTTCTCATGCCATACAATGACTAATTGAGTTTTCAAATAAACCTCTTATTGTGATCCTGAACAAACCCTTCTCGTTGTTCCATATATATGTCATCGTCTAAATCTCCATGTAGAAATGTTTTTTTAACATCTAGCTAATGTAACTCAAGATCAAGTAAAGTAACTAGTGCTAACATAACACGAACTGAAACAAGATTCACAATTCATGAAAAGTGTTCATGAAAATCAATACCTTCCTTTTGAGAATACCCTTTGGCTACCAGTCTTGCTTTATACCTTTCAAATTTATAATGATAACCCTTATTCTTTTTGTATACCCACTTACAACCAAAAACCTTCATGTCCTTTAGAAGTTCTACTAGGTCCCATGCTTTATTGCTTTATAAGGCATACATTTCTTCTTTTATAGCTATCTTCCATTGAGCACTCTCACATGCATTAATTGATTTTTGAAAACAACTAGGTTCTTGATCAATAGAAACTAAAGCCAAAGATGAAACATAATCATGATACCTTGTAGGAGGATTCCTGACCCCTCAAGATCTCCTCAGAGATGGTTGAGGCATATCCTTAGTTTCTTGGATATTTTCTGCATTTGCATCTTCATGTTCTTCTTTTGGAACTTCTTCATGCTCCTTCCTTTTTGAATTTTTGAACTTGCGGTACCTATTCTTTTATAACTTAAACATCTACCAATTATGATTTGAAGAGTGAGGATTCATCAAACATTATATTTTTGTTTATGTTGAGTTTTTGGGCAGTAGGATCCCATAGTATATACCCCTTAAATCCATCACTATAACCAACAAATACATATTTCTTTTATCCAGAATCTAACTTACAACATTGATCTTTAGAAATAAGAGCATAATAAACACAATCAAATATTCTCAGACTTCAAAAATCACATGAATGGCATGTCCATACCTCTTCTAGAATCTTACAGTTTATTGCAGTTGATGGTGACCAATTTATGAGATAGCATGTTGTAAGAACTGTTTATTCCCACAATTCTTGTTGCACCTTGGCATTACTGAGCATGCTCCTTTCTCTCTCTAGAAGACTCATATTCATGTGTTCAACAACACCATTCTACTGAGGAATATAAACTGTGGCCTTATTTATTTCGATCCCAACTTTCTTGCCATAGTTCTCAAATTCTACAGATGTGAAATCACCTTCATTATCTGTCTTTAAACACTTGATTGACCTGTCATTTCTCTTTTCAACCAAAGCTATGAATTGCTTAAAAGTATTAAATACATCAGGTTTTATTTTAAGTAAATAGACCCAAACCTTGCTAGAGTAATCATTTATAAATGTCACAAAATATGACAATCCTCCAGAGAAACTATAGGGGATGGTCCCCAAACATATGAATGAATGTAATCAAGCATACCTTTGCTTATATGCCTTCCTGCTTTAAAATTATGTCTACACATTTTTCCAAGAATACAATACTTTCATAAATTCAAATTCAGAAACTTCAAACTTGGAAGTGACTTATGATCAACCAATACCTTAAGCCCTTTCTCACTCATATGACCCAAATGATGATGCCATAAAAGAATAGAGTCACTTGCATCTTTAGATTCTACCACTGCTTGATTTACCTCTGTCCTTCCTTCAAGTTGATAAAGGTTCCCGATCCCCTTTTCCTTCATGACTACTAAGATTCCTTTAGACACCTTCAGTACTCCAACTTGAGTTGTACACTTGTAACCAGCATAATCTAGAAATCCCAAAGATATCAAGTTCTTTATAAGTTCGGGTACATGTCTTACATTTGTTAATGTTCTTACAGAACCATCACGCATTCTAATCCAGACACTACCAACTCCAAAAATTTTACAAGAAAAATAATTTCCCATAAAAACAACACCATCATCAATAGATTGGTAAGTTGAGAACCAATTTCTATGAAGACACATGTTGTTGGACACACCATAATCTAAGAACCAATGTTGATGTTGATGTGAAACATCACAATTAGACAATACCTCATCAACCATACCTGGAATGGAACCTGAACTTGTCTCTACTACAATAACTTCCTTTGAATGTTTTGTGGAGTCCTCCTCAGATGCATTTTGTCTTTTCCAACAATCCTTCTTGAGATGCCCAGATTTGCCATAGAACCAACATTTCTTCTAACTCTTCTTTCCTCTTGACTTAGACCTTGACGCACCCCTCTGAATTTTCCCTCTTTTTGTAGATCGACCTCTAACAATGATTTCTTTTGTTGTTGAGGTTTATTTACTGGATGTTTTCCTTATCTCCTCACACAACAAAGCTCCGAAAACAATGTCATAATCAATGGCATATGTTGTGTTAAACCACACAGTTGTGATAAGATGGTCTTGAGACTTAGGAAACGAACAAAAAAGTGTAACTAATTTGTCCTCATCTTTGAAGTTTACTTCCATATTAGTTAATTGAAAAATAAGAATATTGAAAACATTCAAGTGATTAGCAATTTTTGTACCTTCTTTCATCTGCAAGTTGTACATCTGCCTCTTCAAGAAGATTGTGTTTGACAAGTTCTTTGTCATATACAAACTCTCCAGTTTGGTCCACAAACTTGTTGTTTCCAGGCATAAACGAAGCACAAACGATGTTAAACAACACGTCATCAGCCAGGCACAAAGGAATAGTACTGAGGGCTCTTGCATCCAGATCCTCCTAGTCCTCATCTATGTCTGTCATGTTTATCGGTTTCTTTTACTTTCCAGCGAAGGCCTTTTGCAATCCTTTTTGCATAAGAAGATATCACATCTTGAGCTTCTATAGCGCAAAGATATTCTTACCACTAAACTTTTCCACCTCAAACTTGGAACTCTGCACTTTCACCATTAGCAGAAACAACTTTCTAAAAGAAAATCACAGCTTCTAATAAACTAGGCTCTTCGATCCAGCGACCATACTCTCTTCTCCTTCAACTCTAAGCTCTGATACCACTTGTTAGGAAAAGAAAGAAAAATATAGCATATAACAGAGCATAAAATAAGAAATATCAGACACGCATTAAACCAAGCACATCAATCATACACTTGACACACTGATTTATGTGGAAACCCAATGAGGGAAAAAATCACGGGCAATGATTATGGGTATTCTTATTATTCAAGGGAGAATTACATTATGCTTCATAGGTATACAATCATCCTCTCTTCACACACTCTACTCTCTACTCCTTGCACACTCTTGCACTCACATTGTACTATCACTCACTTGTACAAACTGATCATTAATAGATCACATATTTACAAGAGCAGTTCATAAATAGATTGCATGCATGGGCATTAACATAATTGCATGCATGTGCATGTGACCGCACGAAGAAATTAGTTGGCATGTTTCCAACACATTGAATCTAAGGATTGACTTGAAATATGGAAATGAGACCTAGGGTTCGATTTGTTATTTTAGGGGATAGAGGAGACGCCTTTTGATACAAATGAGAATCTCCAAACAAAGAAACAAGTGATGAACTATAGACACTATCTTGAAAAATTCAATTAACTCGGTAATTCATATTCAACTAATGATCCAATACCATTAACCACTAACTCCATTGCTAAAATATATAAGACAATTTATTTCGTAAAATCCTTTGCATCCAAATAGTTCAATTTCACATGCACTCATAGTCAGCTCCTTACTCAACACCTAAACTAGACCTCCCCATGTATTTGTAACATAAATTTGCCTACCTTTGTTGATGGAAGGGTCGAAGGGTTGGTCATAAGTAATAACTTGAAGCATAAAACTTTAAAAAACAATATTGTAATTCGATAAGTTATTGAAGGGCACAAGGCTTGGTCCTAATTAATAATTTGAAGCATACAAATTTAAAAAACAACATTGTAATTAGATAAGTGATTGAAGGTAATCAATTACAAGCTATGAGCAAACTAAAAAACACTGTGATTACATAAGTTGTTGAAGGTAATCAATTACAAGCTATGAGAAAGCTCATATTGTTTACATTTGAGTGGCTTTTACATTTAAGTGGAAACATGTGGGAAAGATTATATTTGTAATAAGTAGACACAAGTTAAGAATTAATTATAAAGAATTTTTTTTTTAAGGAGGCGATTGTCTAATTATGATTGTCTAATTATGAGTAAATTGTTATTTTAATAGTTACAAATCAATATTATTAAAATCTTGGATATAAAAGTTATGTCAATTTTAAAGTGGGATGAACATATTTTTTATTTTATATATGTATGCATTATCATAATCAATTGATGGGATAATAAGACAAATGAGTATAACTTTGTGCATGATACTGTTTGTATGATTTTTTTTTCTCTGTTTTCTTTTTAATAAATCTTAATGTGTAATAAATCTATAATTTAATAGATTGATGGTTGGAATTTCTCATAATCTATTTCCTTTTTAATAAATCTTAATGTATAATAAATTTATAATTTAATAAATTGATTGTTGGAATTTTTCTTCATCAAGAAAAGAATAAATTCAAGTATCCAAATAGATATTAATGATATAAGATGAGGAGATGTGAATGATATGATAGAATAAATTCAAGTATCCAAATAGATATTAATGATATAAGATGAGGAGATGTGAATGATATGATAAAATCATAAGTTAAAGGTTGTTTAGAATTGGAGTTTTAATGATAAGAGATCAAATTATTTTGGATTTGTAATGCTTAATATCTTAATAATGTATTCATCTTTTTTTTTGAAAATATGTCTTTTACTATTTTGTTTTATGTTATAATTATTTTTTAAATATTGTTTTGTATTTTTCTTTTCATTATTAATTTAAATTTCAAATGCAAAACATTATAATTTATTATTAAATTTTAATATTATTTAAAAAAAGTGATTTTAGAAATGTCTAAATAAAATAATTTGAAAAAAAAATTTAATATAAAAAAGTACCAAATTAATTATATTAATGTGAACATTAATAAATAATCCCTCTTTAATAAGAGCAAAATCAGTTAATCATAGAGCACATAAGAAGGCATCGAGTTCAAAATTCAAATGAAATATCCATATTAGAATTTTCCATTAAAAAACAATAAAAAAATATTTTTATTTTTCAAAATATAAATATACAATTTATTTTCTATATTTCTTTGTGTGGAATTGGAAAAATAAAAGTTTTAATTTTTTCTTATTAGTCTTAGTGTTTTGCAAACAAATTATTTGATATTAATTTTTTCAAAATAAATATAATAAAATTATATTATGAGGAGAAAAATGTAAAATGAGACAAACAAATTATTTGATATTGATTTTTTTCAAAATAATATATAATAAAATTATATTATGAGAAAAAAAATATAAAATTAAAAATATTACAAGAAAAAAATATTAAATGTTTTTATAATGTAAACTAGGGTAATCTCAAAAGCATAAAGGGGAGTGAAAGAATATATCATCATTATGATAAATATTAAATGTTTTTATGTTGTAAACGAGGGTTTAGGGTAACCTCAAAAACATAAAGGAGAATGAAACAATTTATGATAAATAATATATTTTTTTATGATGTGAATGAGGGTTTAGGGTAACATAAAGGGGAATGAAAAAATTTATAAAACAAGTGTTAAAAACGACATAAAGGAGAATGAAAGAATTTATCATTATAAAAAGAAAAAGTATAAAAACGAATGTAGGGTGAATATTTTTTGTTATTAAATTTTAATTTTAATTTCAAAATATTTATAACGTATGGTTTGATATTTTTTATTTAAGTTTTTTAATTTAAAAATAAAATAAATAAAACTAATTATTTTTTTTTTATATATATTTAATAAACAAAAAAATTATCTTTAAATATATTTGTTACTAAATTTTAGTTTATTAAACATAAAATATATATATATATATATATATATATATATATATATATATATAGTTCTATAAGAAGTTAACAATTATATATAATTTGAATGGATTTAATGGTTAAAAATATGTATTTTACAGAATCAATATTATTAAAATCTTGGATATAAAAGTTATGTCAATTTTAAAGTGGGATGAACCTATTTTTTATCTTATATATGTATGCATTATCACGATCAATTGATGGGATAATAAGACAAATAAGTATAACTTTGGGCATGATACTGCTTGCACGATTTCTTTTTTTCTATTTTCTTTTTAATAAATCTTAATGTGTAATAAATGTATAATTTAATAGATTGATTGTTGGAATTTCTCTTTCTCTATTTCCTTTTTAATAAATATTAATGTATAATAAATCTATAATTTAATAAATTGATTGTTGAAATTTCTCTTTATCAAGAAAAGAATAAATCCAACTTAATTTGCATCCAAATAGATATTAATGATATAAGATGAGGAGATGTGAATGATATGATAAAATCATAAGTTAAAGGTTGTTTAGAATTGGAGTTTTAATGATAAGAGACCAAATTATTTTGGATTTGTAATGCTTAATATCTTAATAATGTATTCATTTTTTTTTTGAAAATATGCCTTTCACTATTTTGTTTCATGTTATAATTATTCTTTAAATATTGTTTTGTATTTTTCTTTTCATTATTAATTTAAATTTCAAATACAAAACATTATAATTTATTATTAATTTTTAATATTATTTAAAAAAAAAGTGATTTTAGAAATGTCTAAATAAAATAATTTGAAAAGAAAATTTAATATAAAAAATACCAAATTAATTATATTAATGTGAACATTAATAAATAATCTCTCTTTAATAAGAACAAAATCAGTTAATCATAGAGCACATAAGGAGGCATCGAGTTCAAAATTCAAATGAAATATCTATATTAGAATTTTCCATTAAAAAACAATAAAAAAATATTTTTATTTTTCAAAATATAAATATACAATTTATTTTCTATATTTTTTTGTGTGGAAGTTGGAAAAATAAAAGTTTTAATTTTTCCTTATTAGTCTTAGTGTTTTGCAAACAAATTATTTGATATTAGTTTTTTCAAAATAATATATAATAAAATTATATTATGAGGAGAAAAATGTAAAATGAGACAAACAAATTATTTGATATTGATTTTTTTCAAAATAATATATAATAAAATTATATTATGTGAAGAAAAATATAAAATTAAAAATATTACAAGAAAAAAATATTAAATGTTTTTATGATGTAAACTAGGGTAATCTCAAAAACATAAAGGGGAATGAAAGAATTTATCATCATTATGATAAATATTAAATGTTTTTATATTGTAAATGAGGGTTTAGGGTAACCTCAAAAACATAAAGGAGAATGAAAGACTTTATGATAAATATTAAATTTTTTATGATGTAAATGAGGGTTTAGGGTAACATAAAGGGGAATGAAAGAATTTATCATCATTATGATAAAAACAAGTGTTAAAAAAGACATAAAGGAGAATGAAAGAATTTATCATTATAAAAAAAATATAAAAAACAATGTAGGGTGAATATTTTTTGTTATTAAATTTTAATTTTAATTTCAAAATATTTATAATCTATAACTTATATCTTTTATTTAATTTTTTTAATTTAAAAATAAAATAAACAAAACTAATTATTAATTTTTTATATATTTAATAAACAAAAAATTTATCTTTAAATAAATTTGTTACTAAGTTTTAGTTTATTAAACATTATATATATATATATATATATATATATATATATATATATATATATATATATATAAAAAGATAGGTCTATAAGAAGTTAATAATTATATATAATCTGAATGGATTTAATGGTTAAGAATATGTATTTCTTCTTAAAAAATTACAAGTTAAAATCTACAAAAGAATAGGATATGTATACCTTTAGGCTGAAAAGATCTCCTACACCAATTTAATATCCATATATATATTCCAAATTATTAAAAATATAAATAAATAAATTAAAATTAAATATAAAATTAAAAAAATGTTCGGATTTTAATTGTGCTTGTAAATTCTTACTGGATGTCGAATAATTGAGTTCTATTTTATTGGACAGTAAATATGATGTTACGACCCGGATGGATTCGATTTCCATGATGGATTCTATCATTATCTTTTAGTCTCATTTCGTTCCCTTCCACATTAATACTCTCATCTTCTCCTGAGGATAAATTTGTCAAATTGAAGAGACACTCTCAATTGACCAAAACAAGGAAACACTGTTATCGAGATTACCAAACAAGGAATTCAGATTATCATTCAACTAGATATTGATAAAACAATAATGTGGGCTGACGTGACCAAAACAAGGAAACACTATTACTAAGATTACCAAACAAGGAGTTAAGATTACCAATGAACAAGGGAATTATTGATTAAGATTACCAATGAACAAGGGAATTCACATACGCATAGGTCAAAGATCCCGAAAGGGTTGGAAAGAGAGATTAGATATTTCGACATGACAAGAGAGATTACGATATAAAATTGCCGAGCCGGCGGTTGCCGGAAGCATACCAGTCATCTCCAATTTTGCAATGAAATGGAAGAAAGATGTCAATTAACATTCTTATACCATGGTTTTACTTGCAACCTCTCACAACGGACCGGGGGAACCTGAAAGAGACGTACGCACGTTTGAGCAATTCGAATCTGATCCTGGAGGCATGCCGTGTAAAGATTTCATAGTCAAAGTCGAATTTTTAGCCCCATGTGACCTTGTCAAATTTCCTAACTTCGGATCCACGAAATCAATCCTTCTTGCTGCTGCAAATGAATTTCCTGTACGATATATATATATATATATATATATATGTGTGTGTGTGTACCAGGCTATGATAAGATACACATGATAAGCATATTGGGATTTGCATTGCACATAAGAGAAATTTAGCTAACAACTTGGATAGAACTGCAGAAGCTAAACCGTCTTTAACTTATCTGGCCTTTAATTACTTGAGGACATTAAGATTCACAAATTCATTTATCGAATCATAGATCTCCTGTATTCAGTTCTACGAAGGATGAGGATGCTCTGTTAATGTTTGACAGGCAGCAACGGCACTCTTCTGAATGGAGAGCTCATCTGGACCCAAAACGAAAAGCCATTCGCTTGTTATTCAATACATGGAGTACAGGAGATGGGCCGATACGAAAACATAGCGCTTGCAGATATGTGGCAAGATATTCAAGGAGCAGACTCGTGGAATGGGTTATTAGAGCAGACTCGTGGAAGGAGATTCTGAAATATGGTGATTTTGCAGCATTTGTTAGAAAACATGTCAATGAATTTTCTTTTGCAGTCACATGCAGATGTAGACACATATGTGCAGGTATGTAATCTACTTATGAATTGTTCGTGTAACTATCTGATCTATTCATGATCAAACTAAGTGATAGATGTTATATATAGAGCATACCCATAGAGGTAGAATACAATGCTAGATAGGAGCAGCTAGTGTGTGAGGAGAGGATGATAGTATGTCTATGAAGGCTATTGTTGTTCTCCCTTGAATGAGAAAAGAGCATACCCATAGAGGTAGAATACAATGAGCTAGTGTGTGAGGAGAGGATGATAGTATGCCTATGAAGGCTTTTGTAGTTCTCCCTTGAATGAGAGAAGAGCATACCCACAGAGGTAGAATACAATGCGCGATAGGAGCAGTGAGTGTGTGAGGAGAGGATGATTGTATGCCTATGAAGGTTATTGTAGTTCTCCCTTGAATGAGAGAAGACCTATAATAATTTCTGGTTTTTTATTGATTTGGGTTTCCACATAAATCACTGTGTCAAGTGTGTGATTGATGTGCTTGGTTTAATGAGCGTTTAATCTTACTTAGTGTATGCTTTGGTTTTATGCTTTATTTTCTTGTGCTACCTAACAAGTGGCATCATAGCTTAGAGTTGAAGGAGCAAGGAACAAAGGAGAAAAAAATCTGGTCGTTGGATTGAAGATCCGAGCCGAGCTGAGTGAAGTGGAAGTGGAGAGCTGAGGACGGGTTTTGTTACATCCTCACGGGTCGTCCCTGTGAGACAATGCAACGATAGCAAGGAAACTTACGAAATTTTTAAAAATTGCGGAATTGCCGCAGGCTGTACGCGGCACACAGTGCGGTGTCGTACACAGTGCGACGATTTGAGTAAAAGGTGCGACGATTTAAGTGCAAATCGTTGCAAGCTTCCTATTAACACAATGCGACTATTTCCTAATCGTCACAGGTGATCCACTAAATAGGTTGCGACGATGCGTTAAAGGAAAAATTAGAGAAAACATTTGCATGGTTTATAAAAATTAAGATGGAGGATCGACTTTGTCTTATTATGCATGACATGGTTGTGAGGTGAATCTTTTAAAGTTCGAACCATTTAAGTGGGTGGATGTTTAAAAGGTGACCTTTATTGTTTTATGTGGAAGGGTGTTTTAAAAGTGGAAAAATATTTATATATTTTAAAAACTTTTTGTTTTTTTTATTAATTTTTTTTCGGTTTTATTTCATTATTTCTTCACATTTAAAAGGGTTTTGTTTTTATCATTAGTGGTTTTGGATGGTAGTTTCTATTAATGGGGAAAGTGTAGAGTTTCAAGTTTGAGATTGAGAAGTTCAATGGTAAGAATAGCTTTGAACTATGGAAGTTCAAGATGAGAGATCTCCTTGTGCAAGAAGGATTGAAAAAGGCCTTGAATGCAAAGTCAAAGAAGCCGGCAAGCATGACAGACGAGGATTGGGAAGATCTAGATGCAAGGGCCCTTAGTATCACTCACCTTTGTCTAACAGATGAGGTATTGTTTAACATCGTTGAAGAGACAACAACAACAAGTTTGTGGACCAAACTGGAGAGTTTGTATATGACAAAGAACTTGTCTAGCAGAATCTTCTTAAAGAGGTCGTTGTACAGCTTGTGAATGAAAGAAGGTATGAAAATTGTTGATCACTTGAATGTCTTCAATACTTTGATTTCTCAATTAACTGTTATGGAAGTAAAGTTTGATGATGAGGACAAGGCTATTACGCTACTGTGTTCGTTGCTTGAGTCTTGGGATCATATGTCACAACTGTGTGGTTTAACACAACAGATGCCATTGACTATGACACTGTTGTGGGAGCTCTATTGTGTGAGGAAATTAGGAAGAAATCCAATAAGGAAAACTCTATAGTAGAAGCAATGGTGGTCAGAGGATGATATACAAAAAGAGGGAAAAGTCAGAGGATGATATACAAAAAGAGGGAAAAGTCAGAGGGGTACATCAAGGTCTAAATCAAAGGGAAAGAAGAGTAAGCAAAAATATTTGTTCTGTGGCAAATCTGGTCATCTCAAGGATTGCTAGAAAAGATAGAATGTAGCTAAGGAGGACTCCACAAAAGAAGCAAAGGAAGCTAATGTAGTTGAAACAAGTTCAGGTTTATGTTGAGGTATGGTTGATGAGGTGTTGTCTACATGTGATGTTTCACATCAACATCAGCATTGATTATTAGATTCTGGTGCGTCCAACCACATGTGTCTTCATAAAAATTGGTTCTCAACTTACCAATCTATTGATGATGGTGTTGTTTTTATGGCAAATGATTTTTCTTGTAAAATTGTTGGAGTTGGTAGCGTCCAGATTAGAATGCATGATGGTTCTGTATTAACATTAACAAATGTGAGACATGTACCCAAACTAAGAAAGAACTTGATATCTTTGGGAGGTCTAGATTATGTTGGTTACAGGTGTACAACTCAAGGTGGAGTATTGAAGGTGTCCAAAGGCATCTTAGTTGTAATGAAGGAAAAGAGGATCGGGAACCTTTATCATTTTGAAGGAAGGACATAAGTAAATCAACTAGTGGTAGCATCTAAAGATGTAAGTGACTCTGTTCGTTTATGGCATCAACGTTTGGGTCATATGAGCGAGAAAGGGCTTAAGGTACTGGTTGATCGTAAGTCACTTCCATGTTTCAAGTTTCTAAATTTGAATTTCTGCAAGTATTGTGTTTTTGGAAAACAATGTAGACAGGATTTTAAAGTAGGAAGGCATATAAATAAAGGTATCCTTGACTACATTCATTCAGATGTTTGGGGACCATCCTCTAAAGTTTATTTTGGAGGATCGTTATATTATGTGACATTTATAGATGATTACTCTAGAAAGGTTTGGGTCTATTACTTAAAAGAAAAGATGATGTTTTTAATACTTTTAAGTAATTCATAGCTTTCGTTGAAAAGAGCACGGATAGGTCAATCAAGTGTTTAAGGACATATAATGGAGGTGAGTTCACATCTATGGAATTTGAGAACTATTGCAAAAAATATGGGATTGAAATACATAAGACCACAGTTTATACTCCTCAACAGAATGGTGTTTTTGATCACATGAATATGACTCTTCTAGAGAGAGAAAGGAGCATGATCAGTAATGCCAAGATCCAGTAGGAATTGTGGGCAGAAGCAATTCTTACAGCATGTTATCTGATAAATCGGTCACCATCAACTGCAATAAACTGTAACATTACAAAAGAGGTATGGACAAGTCATTCATGTGATTTTTCAAATCTAAGAATATTTTGTTTTGATGCTTATGCTCTTATTTATAAAGATCAACGTTCTAAGTTAGATCCTAGATCAAAGAAATATGTCTTTATTGGTTATGGTGATGGAGTTAAGGGGTACAAACTATGGGATCCTACTTCCCACAAACTCATCATAAGCAGAGTTGTAGTATTTGATGAATCCTCAATCTTAAAATCAGAATTGGTAGATGCTTGATGCAGGAGCATTGCTCCACCTCAGAAAACGCACCAACATGCCAACACAAAAACGTGCAATGGAGAAAGGGAGAGGCATTAAACCTCCAATTTTTTAAATTTGAAATAATCCTATATGGAGTTAAGGGGTAAAAACTATGGGATCGTACTACCCACAAACTCATCATAAGCAGAGATGTAGTATTTGATGAATCCTCAATCTTAAAATCAGAATTGGTAGATGCTTGATGCAAGATCATCGCTCCACCTCAGCAAACGCGCCATCATGCTAGCTCATAAACATACAATGGAGAAAGGGAGATGCATTAAACCTCCAATTTTTAAAATTTAAAATAATCCTATACAAATTTTTGTGTTGTAAGGTTGTAAATGTCGGGCCATGCCTTTGTATAGGTAGTGGTTGGATTTCATTTAAAAGGTTGCTTGTAGCAGGCCCAGATTGTGGTCAGGTCTAGGTAAATAGTTATGAAAACTTCAATGTAATAGATGAGGTTAGGTGAGAAAGGACGAGCTTGCAGAGCCCCTCTTTTGTAAAGAGATATTGTATATTGTATAAGATTTCATAAGGCATATAGGAAGAGAATGATAGAGAGGTCTGGGTAAAGAGGCCCGAGGAGGTAGAATAGTTGTGAGAGAGAGATTGAAAGAACTGAGACTTTGTTACAATCCAGTTTTGTAAACATCTGTATAGACACACAGAGATAATAGAAAAACATTTTTTTCTGCATATCAGGTATTTATGTGTTTCATGAATGAATGTTGTATATGTATGATACACTTTATTTACAGTAGGAAGATAGATTTCATTTATCTTCATTGAGTCTCGCAATATTGTTCTGGATTCTTTAGGTTGTGCAAGGAGTGCACAATAGAACATTGGGGGTTTTGTAGCTACTGCAAGGAGTGCACATGTGAACTTTGCAGAGTTAGAAAAGAACATGCGAGGAGGGCACACTAGAGAGATCACAAGATCAAAAGGAACCTCAAGGTTGTTGAATACCTTAGAGGGGGGACTATGCGAAAGAAGCACAAAGAAATAGAGTTACTGAGAACTTTGTCGAATCTCTACCAAGTGGGCATTGAGCCGGTGCAAGTGTGCACAGAAGAACTTTGTGTCGAGTTTGGGAGAAACAGAGTTACTAAATACTCTATGAGGAGAAGATCTGCAAAGAGTGCATTGAGCATAAGGATGCTAGGAGGGCGAGAAGTATTTATTGTTCAAGAAATCCTTCAGATCTGAGTTTGACGAAATCCTGAGAATGAAAGGTGTGAGTGGGGAATCGAAACCTTCAAGGAGGTCAAGCTTAGAAGGGACAACGTAGAGGTTGAAAAATATATGGAATTATTCTAATTCCGAAATATCAAAGGAGGGATAACGCTACAAGAGAGAAGCGAGACCAAGAGTTGGGTCCACATGAAGAAGTTCAAAGGTGGAGACCTTTCAAACATTGAAAAAATCTTCCAAGTCAAGAGAAGGTGGAAGCTCAGGAGGAGGAGTGACAACAACCATCCGATCAATTGTGGAGAAGAACCTGGACCGTTAGATCTACGTCCAGGTAGAGGATAAACGAGTGCAGAGGAAATAGATCTCAGCCATCAGATTTGAGTGCATGGAAAAATTACCATTGGATCCAGAGTAGCGTGCACAGGTTTTAACTCTTTGGATTGCATAGGAGAGAGAGTTTTTCAAAATTGTGAAATCCCAACATCATCATAACCGTCCATCGGAAGGGAAGCATGGCAAGCGATCAACATTTTTTTGACTCATGATTCAAAGAAGTCAAAGGAAAAATTCATGAAACTCGCAAAATGCGAAAAGATCCCAGTCATTGATTGAGGAGAGATCTGGACCATTGATTGTCTAGGGAGAATTTTGACATTTTGGGGATCGAGAGAATGAAGGTGAAAATTCTTTCGACTTCGTGATACGTGAAATCCCGATACAAGAAATCTCGACGAGATCTAGACCATTATATCCAAAGGAGCGTGAACCATCAGATTTGGATGCCCTGAAATATTGAAATTTCGGAAGTTGTTGATGTGAAGGAAGTTGTGACTTGGAAGTTGCAAGTCTCAAAATCCCGATTCATGAAAGGAGAATATGGACCATTGGATCTAGAAGGGATACGTGTCAATGGGCTGAGTGATCCAGAATGAGGTGGAGGTTGAAGAGTTCAAACAGCTGAAGCCCGAAGAGTCAAAGAGCCAAGAGCTATCGATCTACAAGGGGACACTTGTCGTCAGATCACAAGCTCTAGGGAAAGTTATGCTAGAGTTTCAGTTTTGAGAACTGAAATAGCTGAAGCCCAAAGCACCAAAGAGCCGAAGCACCGGGGAGCCAATGAAATGAAGTGCCATGGAGATGAAGTGCCAAGGGCTAGAGAGATTTTGAGCTGTCAGGTCACCCAAAGTGAATCTGGTTCGTCAGACCAAGAGAGGAGACATGGTGGAAATATGCAAACTCCTAGTAAAGTTCTGGAGTGATTCATAGATGTTGGATTTAAGAGGACACATGGCAGGATTCCATGTATTTGTGGTGAAGGAAAAGGGTTGAGATTTGAGACCTAAGAAGCCTGAAATCCGAAGAGGATCTTGACCATTGATCGAGATGAGGATTCCGGGACTGTTGATCTAGTCGAGGAGGTCAAGGACACGAAGCGAGAGCATAGTCGTTGATTGGGGATATACGTGTCAATAAATATTCCACTCAGGGAGATGCTCAGTAAGAAGAGTCGAGAAATTGAGAATTGAGATTCCCAAACGCTGGACTCACGGAGGAGATCTTGGCTATAGATTCAAGAGGATAGCTGGCAACAGATCTTCCACTCTGGAATATTGTCACACAGAGGAGAGCGGAGTTTGAGAATTGAAACTCTCGAAGGTCGGAAAGGAAAAGTCAACAACAACTGTTGATTTGAATAGGACTACGTCTCGACAGATCGTAGATATCTGTGGAGACATGTGGAGGGAGGAAAGAAGAGCAGAACATAGATCGATAATATCCGTTGATCACATGACCTATGCCAAAGGAAGAAAAGGGGCATGTGTATAATTTTTGGGTTCATTCAGGAGCCCATAGAGTCAATATGACTCAACACTTGGAATGATATCCCTATCTTGTCTTCAGTTCAGGCGCGCTAGCTCCTTTTGCCTAGCCCCTTCCTTCATATGACCCTGGTTTTTTCCCTTGTGCTAATGCACGATTGTAGGTGCTAGAAAGAGTGGTTTTAGACCAACCATCATTTCACCCTGCAATCCTCCTCCAGCCACCATGTATCTCCCTTCCAAAACCGTGGTTGAAATTGCGGCTCGCTCAAGGATTATTATCATTTGAGAATGTCCTAGCCCCGCAATCGTTCTCGATCGTCAATCTCACAATCCTTTGGCACGTGTCCTGTAGTCAATGACTATTATCGATCTTCATTCTGCTCTTCTTTCCTCCTTCCACATGTCTCCATAGATCTCTACGATATGATGACACATAGTCCTGTTTGAAACAACAGTTGTTGTTGACTCCACCTTTTCGGCCTCTGGGAGATTCAACTACCAAACTCCACTCTCCTTTCCCTGAAAATCTTCCTGAGTAGAAGATCTGTTGCCACGTGTCCCATTGAATATATGACAAGGATCTACTCCATGAGTCCGGCCTTCAGGAATATCAATTCTCAAGTTCTCACCTTTGTTGACTGGGCATCTCTCGGAGTGGAAGGTCTACTAACACGTATATCCCTAATTGAAAATTGTTCTCTTGCTTCAGGTCCTTGACCTCCTCGACCAGATCAACAATCCTGGAATCCTCCTCTCGATCAACGGTCTAGATCCTCGTCAGATTCTGGGCTTCTGAGATCTCAAATCTCAACCCTTTTCCTTATCCCCAATTATGCAAAATCTTGTGACGTGTCCTCTTTAATCCAAGGTCTATGAATTGCTCTAGAACTTTACTTGGAGTTCACAAATTTCCGCCATGTCTCCTCTCTTGGTCCGATGGCTCAGATTCACTTTGGGTGATCTGACAGCTTAGAATATATCTAGCCTGTGGCACTTTGGCGCTTTGGCTCCCTGACACATCATGTCTTGGGCTCCTCGACGCTTCGGCTCTTCAGTGCTTCGGGCTTCGACTATTTCAGTTCTCAAAATTGAAACTCCATTGTAACTTTCCCTAAAGCTTGCAATCTGGCGACAAGTGTCCCCTCGTAGATTGACAACTCTCGACTCTTCAACTCTTTGGGCTTCGACTATTTCAACTCTTCAACCTCTGCCTCCTTCTAGATATCTCGACCTGTTGACATGTATCCCTTATAGATCCAACGATCGATATTCTCCTTTCATGAATCAAGATTTTGCGACTTGCGACATCTAAGTCACAACTTCCTTCATATCCATGACTTCTAAAATTCTGATAAATCCGAGCGTCCAAATTTGATGGTTCACACTCCTCTGGATCTAACGGTCCAGATCTCATTGGGATTTCATGTATATTGAAGTCTAAATACTTTTCACCTCCATTCTCTAGATCCTCGAAATGTCAAAATTCTCCTTGGACAATCAACGGTCCAGATCTCTCCTCAATCAACAGTTGGGATCTTTTCACGATTTCACGTTTTGCAAGTTTCACGAATTTTCCATTTGACTTATTTGAATCACGAGTTAGTGAAATCTTGATCGATCACCACACATCCCTTTCTATGGATGGTTCTGATGATGTCAGGATTTCATGATTTTGCAAAACCCTCTCTCATGTGCACTCCAAAGAGTTAAAACCCGTGCATGTTACTCTGGATCCAATGGTTGTTGATCCATGAGGTCATATATGACGACTGAGATCTGTTTCCCCTGCACTTGTTTATCCTCTTCCCAGATGTAGATCTAACGGTCTAGGGTCTTCTCCACAACTGATCATATGGTTGTTGTCGCTCCTCCTCCTAAGATTCCACCTTCTCCTGACTTAGAATATTTTGTCAATGTTCGAAAGGTCTCGACCTTTGAATGTCTTCCTATGGTCCCAACTCTTGGTATCTCTTCACTCTTGTAGTATTATCCCTCCTTTGAAATTTTAGAGTTAGAATAATTCTATCTCTTTTGCAACCTCCATGATATCCCTTATGAGCTTTACCTCCTCGAAGGTTTTGATCCCCCACAGACACCTTGTGTTCTTGGGATTTCGGCAAACTCAGATCTGAAGGATTTCTTGAAGAAGAAATACTTCTCACCCTCCTGGCATAATTTTGCTCAATCCACTCCTTGCATATCTTTTCCTCATAGAGTATTCAGTAACTCTATTTCTCCCAAACTCGACACAAATTTCTCATGTGCACACTTTCACCGGCTCAATGCGCACCTAGAAGAGCTTTGATAGAGTCTCGGTAACTTTGTTTCTCTATGCTTCTGTCACACAGTCCCCCCTCTAAGGTATTTAGTAACGTTGAGGTCCCTCTTGATCTTTTGATCTCTCTAGTGCTCCCTATTGGGACGTTCTTTTCTGACTCCGTATAGTTCAAATGCACACTCCTTGTGCTAGCTACAAAAACCTTTGATGTTCTATTGTGCACTCCTTGCACAACCTAAAGAATCTAGAATGATATTACGAGACTTAATGAAGATCAATGAAATATATGTTTCTACTGTAAATGAATCTTATCATATATCTACAACATTCATTCATGAAACACATAAACACTCAATATGCAGGAAAAACTTATTTTCTAT